>JANHFF010000547.1:437500-447500 GCA_024542945.1 allo-octoploid hybrid of Carassius auratus x Cyprinus carpio
AGTTTTAGTACTAGTATTATAACTGACTAATGTGTCATTTAGTTAGGATAATTTGTTAACATTAGTTAACTACCATGAACAAACAATACTTCTACAGCATGCATTATTCTTAGTTAATGTAAATTTTAACATTTACCAATGCATTTTAAATATTAAAAGTTGTATCTGTGAACTAACATGAACAGAAGTTAATGAATACTGTAAAAATGTATTGCTCATTGTTAGTTTATGCTAGTTGCATGCATGTATTGCATTACTGTAAAGAGTTCTCCTAAATTTTCATTTAACTAATCTTACAGCAGATGTACAATGGCAATAAAGTGATTCTCTGGCTTGACTTGACTAGTAGAGATGAGGTTAGTCATGAAGATCTTCATGCAGCCATGCATTCACACTTTAACACATGCAGGTTGTTTTGGACCCTTGTTAGATTACGACTAGTTAAGATCAAATTACATATAAAGATTTTTTTTTTTTGTACTAGTAGCAGAACTAACTAGTTTTAGAGCTTGTCAGGCATCTGTCGTGACTTGACAAGGAAAGATCAAATAATGTATAAGATCCCAGATTGTCTTTCTCAGTAGTACTAGTTTAAGTATTAGTATTAGAACTGACTAGTATTGAAACTCGCATTTGAACTAATCTTTTTCTTTCAACAAATCATGTTGTGTTTGTGCAATGATAATAAGCATCTGTCTTGACTAGTATGTATAAAGACCTGAGATAGCTTTTTTCATTTTTTTTTTTATTGTACTATTAGTAAAACTTATTACTGGAGCTTGTATTAGAGCTAATGTCATGTTACATAGTTTTAACTTATCTTATTTGTACAATGACAATATGCATATTTGCACTAGTATAAATCAAGTTATGGATGAAGATCTCAGACTGCCTTTTTCATTAGTTCCAGTTTTAGTTCTGACTATTATTGGAGCACATACATTGCAGTTGTAACTAACCTTGTATTTGTACAATGACAGTTAGTATAAAAATCTTTTATAATATCATCTTTTCTCATTAGTTCTAGTTGTATTACTAGTATTAGAACTGACTACATTAGTCAATTAGTTATGTTAATTAGCATGAACTAACAATGAAAAATACTTCTACAGCTTGTCTAAAGGTTAATGTAATTTAAATTTCAACATTTATCAATGCATTTTTAAGATTAAAAGTTGTATCTGTGAACTAACATGAACATTATTAACTAACATGAACAAAGGTTAATAATGTTGCAATATTGCTCGTTAGTTCATGTTAGTTGCATGCAAATGAGACCTTACTGTAAAGAGTTCTCCTAAGTTCTCATTATTACAGATGTACAATGGCGATAAAGTGACTGACTGGCTTGACTCGACTAGTAAACTAGCTAGCGGTTAGTCATGAAAATCATTATGCAGCCATGCATTCACATGCAAACGCATGCAGGTTGTTTCTGACCCTTGTTTGCTGATGTCATCGCCGCAGGCTGCAGTGCATCTCTCTCTCTGCGTTTTGGGCAGATGCTACCGTCCCCCCCACAACGCTTTCTGCATGTTAGCTTTTATGTGTCTTAATTGAGACCGCCACTCGCTTTAAAGAGCTCTTTAATCCGTATTGAAGCAGGACAAGTGCTGGAGGTTAAATAGGTCTTAATACAGCCACTTAATCCATTCTTACACTGGATCTTGGACTGGTCCAGGGGCCCGAGAGCGGGGCCATTAATTAGCATAGCCTCTGGGCCCCTGTAGTTAACATGAGGGGGAGGGCCGAGCACAAGAGAGGGTTGGTGAAGGTTAAAGCGAGGCTCGGCTCCTCAGAGAACAGCTCCATTGAATGTGTTGAGAGCGGCCCAGCGGTGGCTCTTTCTATTCAGCGTTTGTTGTGCTTTCTGTTTGCTTTTCTGCTCCATTAGTTTGCTGAAGGAGAAGCAGGCCGTGCAGAAAGACTGGAGGTGGAAAATTAATGAAGGCCTGATTGAGGAGGTGGAGGAGAACATGGCGATTTGATGGGGTTTTAAAGAGGACTGCGAAATAATTGATTTGCTTTAGTTCTGTCAGCATTGATGAGATTGTTTTCATGGTGAATGACGGTTCTGCATGGGAACAAAACTCAGCTCAGTTGCAAATACTGTGAAGATGTTTGGCCCATAAGTTTGTTTAAGGAAACGTAATGGAAATTATCAGTTAAAATTCTTTAGGAGAAATAAAATAAATAAATAGTTAACAGACATAGTTTAAAATAGAAATGGCTAGGTAATACTGATGAAAATTAGCAGATTTGGCTATATCTGGCACATTTTACTTTATTTTTTTTTTAATTAAAAAAAAAAAATTAAAATGAATGTGGAGCAGCTCGGATAGTTTTAACACTTAGTTATTTATTTTTTATAGGCTTCAGTTGTTTAATGTTAAGTTATTTACACTGACTACAGACCCAAACAATAAATACAATTATTTTTTATTTTTATTTTACATACATTTATCTAGTTAAAAAAATAAGCACATATGATATAGTTTTCTTGTAAAGTTATTTAAACTCACTAAAGACCCAGACTATAATAAAAACTATTTATTTATTTTACTCTTACGTTTATTTAGCCAATAAACAAGCACATATCAAATGACCTCAAATGATTTTGTTATTTACACCGACTACACACCCAAATTATGATAGAAACGGTTTGTTTATTAATTTTTTTATTTACTTACACACATGTACACACAATTTTTTAGAGTTATTTACAATGACTAAAGACTCAAATTATAATATATTTAAAAATATATTTTTAAAATCTAATATATAATATAATATTTATATTTTATTTAGTTTTTTATTAAATATTTTATATTAAAGACATTACTTCATTTTTGCATATTTACATTCTTGTTTGTTTATTAATTAATTAATCAATTAATTTATTTTTTCATTTTTACATTTAGAAAAAAAATCTTATAAAGTAAATATTCTGTCATTAATCAGACCCAAAAGGATCAGATTTAAATCACTTCCGAAGGCAAATATTGTCCTGTAGTCTATATTTAAAGCCCCTCACAGCAGCCGTGCGCTCGAGTTGTTTTGTTGTGCAGAGGTTGTGCAAACGTTCTCTGGACGTCGATCAGCTGGTCCTGAGCAGCCTGATCTCATGTTTGTGTTTCTGTCTCGTTGTGTCTCTTTCTCTCTCTCTCTCTCTCTCTCCACCCCCCCCCCCCCCCACCCCGGATCACTCCTCTCACTTTCTCTCACTGTATATTTTAGCACTTTCTCTTAAGACTCGACTCCCTTTAACAAACACGGCCAAAAATCCAGACGACTCGCGCAGAGAATTCTCTCTCTCTCTCTCTCCCTGTCGTTCAGAGCGGGCGAGTTGGAAGACACTCTTTCATCAGAGGAATTTCGCACTGTATTTTTAATATGTATCTTTTAACACCTGTAAATGTCGTGTGTGATATTCCGGGTAACGAGTATGTATGTGTGTGTGTGCATGGTAATGAATTCTCAAAGAAGGGAAGTCTGTGTGTGCATAAATGCATCATGGAAATGGAGCTCTATATGTGTCATGAGTTCTGCGCTCAACACGAGAGAGCCGGAGACATGTTTAGACAGCCTTGTTAGTCTTATTAATTAACTTTCTATTGAGAAATCAAGCCTCCGCTGCAGAAAACTCACACTGACTTACAGAACGTGCAACTACGTCTGTGACATCTCAAGCTTTTCAGTTTTTGAAGATGATCTTTGCAATCTGTGCATGAATTCATCTTGATGCATAATTATCGGTGGTATTTTAGTAACTGGGTCATTTTGAGCAGATGACAGCATTTCAGTTCAGTTCATCATTATTTTTTTATTTATTATTATTATTATTTTCCATAGAAGAACTATATTAGGGCCCCTAAAGAGCTTTCCGTGAACACTTTTTAAAGAGAACTGTTATTTTCTTAGCGTGAAGTACATTTTATAATCTAAGCAACTTTTTTTTCTGAATTGTGTGGAAAGAATTTCTGAATTATGAGATAAAAATGATATAAAGTTAGAATTACCTGATGTAAACTTGCAATGCTAAGAAGAAAAGACAGTTGTGAGATACAAACTTAAAGTTCAATTCTGACAATTTTCCTCTCAGAATTCTGAGTTTATATCTTGTACTTCTGTTTTTTTTTTCTCAGAATTGCAAGAAAAAAAGTCAGAATTGTGAGATTAAAAAGTTGCAATTACCTTTATTATTATTATTATTATTATTATTGTGTGGCGAAAACAAGCCTTCATACAAAACGTGTATTTTCACCTCGTAGTCCAGAACATAAAATATAAATGGTAATATATACAATGTCTGTGCTTTCAGTTCTATTCAGGGAGGATTTTTCAATTGATTCCTATTCAATATTCACATGTTTGTGTATTTGTGTGCTGCAAAAAGCACATCTTGTGTGAGCGTGTGTGTGTTTGTGTGTGTGTGTGTGTGTGTGGGCACAGACAGTCACACGCAGTGTTCAGATGCTGTAAGAACACAGTAATTAAGGTTCGCCGTGATAACGAGTTCAACTCGTTACAGAAACACATCCAGCGTTAGACGCTGGCCGATATCAGCCCAATTATTTCCTGCAAACCAGAAACAAACACACAAAACAACATTATTCACAATCACTAATGCACCATTGGATGGGTTGAGATGTGAGGTTTCAGTTTTGAGTTTCTCTCCATATCTCTCTCTCTCTCTCTCTCTCTCTCTCTCACACACACACACACACACACACACACACACACACACACACACACACACACACACACGCACGCACTTCCTTTGTTCTGGTCTACATGCCCAGACAGATTCCTCTCTATTGATCAGCATGTGTGTGTGTGGATCAATCGGAGCGATCGTTGTGTGATATGAGTGTGTGTGAGATTTTCACCTCCACATGTTTGAACAGAGATGTGGCTTGTTACCGCGGCGACCGTCTCTCTCACCTCTCCGTCCACCATCACATCCGTCCATCCGCCGGTCAATCCGGCTTTTTTCCCTCTCTGCTCTGTGTTTTATCCGCACACAATCTCAGACGGATGTGCTAATAGATACGATGTCTTATTTTCTCACTTCAGTGGGATGGAACAGGAGAATAGGCCATGCATGCGTGTGTGTGTGTGTGTGTGTGAGAGAGAGCTAGAGAGAGACAGGGGTCAAATCTGGGGCAGGGGGCACAAGTTCATGTTTGGGGGAGGGCGGGGCGGGGGTCTGTCTCTCAAGGACCTCAGGGGGACGTTTAGCTGTGATTGGCTGATGTCATGAGCGCTGCTTTCTGCTCTTTATCTCCAGATGAGCAAACCGCGACCTTTCACGCGGTCACACTCACGGGCTGCTGAGGAAACTTTGCTGTTCTCTTTTGGAGCTGAGCTTTAGGAAATATAGGCATTCTGTTTTGATTTATTCTGTTCTGTTTTTGCTATGCAGAAGTGCAGTGCTTTGTGGCAAAACAGTACAATTATTATTATTATAATTTTTTAATTTATTTATCAAAATAAATTTAGTTTTATTTCATTATTATTTATTTTATTTCTTTTGTTTATTTTTATGTATTTATATCAGTTCTCTTTGGCAAACAGGACAATTTTATTAATTAATTAATTTGTCCTTTTAATTAATGTATTTACATTTTTGTTTTATGTTACAATTTTTTTATTTTTGTTTATGTTTATTGTTTTTATTTTATTATTTTACTTTTATTTCTTTCATTTGGTTTTCATGTATTTAATCCAGTTTTATTGAAATCAATAAACTTTTTTAATTATATTATAAAAATTATTTATTATAATATTATTATTTATTTTATTTGTGTGTTTATTTCAGTTCACTTTATTTCAGTAAAACAGTATTTATTTATTTATTTATTCTGTTAATTCATTGAGAGAAGAAATTGTGATCAAGATTAAAATATAATTAATTGTGCAGTTCTACAATTCACAAATGCAAAATGCAGTGCAAAAATACACACTCATGTTTGTTTTTTTCATTTTATTTATTTATTGAAATGATTAAAATTAGTTTGTATTTATTTAACATTTTAAAAATATTTTTATTTTATCCATTAAAATATTTTATTTTATTATTATTTGTTTGTTTTTATTTTTATGTGTTTAATTTAGTTTTCTTTGCCAAACTTTTAATTTTCTCCTATTACATAAATTAAATATATTATTTATTCAAATTATTAAAATAAGTTATTTTAATTAAACATTTTTAAATGTATATAACTCTTTAAATTGATAAAAATACATTTATTTTATTTTTTATTTTATTATTTTATCTCATTTATTTTATTTAGAGCAGCATTAGATTTACAGCTGGATGTATTACCATCGATATTTAGCATGTGCATGAAAATGTGTGTTTAGCTGTGAAAACACCACAGCAGATCTGATCTCACTGTTTCTTGTCTCTGCGTCTCACACACACAGGTGAGTGTGATCACAATGAGCCTTCGAAGAGCCTTCATGTCACAGCATCAGGACCGCAGCATCACTGCTGACAGCAGCGGCTCGAGGAAAGGTTAGACAGATCAGACGGAATGAGAGTTTACAGTCAGAGAGGGGGACAGACAGAGACACACACAGACAGGACAAGTATGGCTCACAGCCAAAGTGTTGCATGTGCAGGGTTCCTTTTTTCCAGCCTGCAGTTTCCTTTTCCTCTTTCAGACGAGACCGATATGAGAGAGAGAGAGAGAGAGAGAGAGAGAGAGAGAGACCAGTTTAAGCATACAGATAGACAGACAGACTGATCACACTGACCTCAGACCAGTGAAGGTGAACATCAACCTGAAAGCACTTGACATTGAGAGACACAAGGTTACCACACACACACACACACACACACACACACACACACCTACTGTGTAAGGTGTGTCCATCCCGCTGTGGGTCACTCATCTGTACAGACAACAGATGCTTTGTCAGAACGTCCACCTGTAACACACACACACACACACACACACACACACACACACACACACACACACACACACTTACTCAGCTCTTCCATAAACGTCTGTTTTCTTTGTAAAACTAATTGTCATACAGACTATAGGTGCTTGTTTAACCACATGACTGTAGAGCTGCTGACCTCTGACCTCTCTTCAAACGGCTGATTAGGCTTTTAGCAGCTTCAACTGTTTTTACATATGAACTTGATGCTAGGGTGTTTCGCGGATTTTTTGGGTGGTTGCTATGGTGTTGCTTAGCTGTTTTGGGTGGTTAGTATTGTGATTGCTTACTAGGGTGCTGGGGGGCTAGTATGATGATCTGGTTCCTTGCTAGGGTGTTGCTAGGATGTTTTGGGTGGTTGCTAGTGTATTGTGGTTACTGGGGTGTTTGGGTGGTTACTATGATGACCTGGGTCATTGTTTGGATGTTGCTAGGATGTTTTGGGTGGTTGCTAGAGTGTTGTGGGTGGTTTCTAAGTGGTTGCTAGGGTGTTGCTAGGATGTTTTGGGTGGTTGCTAGTGTATTGTGGTTACTGGGGTGTTTGGGTGGTTACTATGATGACCTGGGTCATTGTTTGGATGTTGCTAGGATGTTTTGGGTGGTTGCTAGAGTGTTGTGGGTGGTTTCTAAGTGGTTGCTAGGGTGTTGCTAGGATGTTTTGGGTGGTTGCTAGTGTATTGTGGTTACTGGGGTGTTTGGGTGGTTACTATGATGACCTGGGTCATTTTTTGGATGTTGCTAGGATGTTTTGGGTGGTTGCTAGAGTGTTGTGGGTGGTTTCTAAGTGGTTGCTAGGGTGTTGCTAGGATGTTTTGGGTGGTTGCTAGTGTATTGTGGTTACTGGGGTGTTTGGGTGGTTACTATGATGACCTGGGTCATTGTTTGGATGTTGCTAGGATGTTTTGGGTGGTTGCTAGAGTGTTGTGGGTGGTTTCTAAGTGGTTGCTAGGGTGTTGCTAGGATGTGCTAAGTGGTTGCTAGGGTGTTTCGGTGGGTTGCTAGTATTCTCTGAGTGGTTGTAAGGCTGTTTTGAGTGGTTGGTAGAATGTTGTTGTCATGTTTTGGGCGATTGCGAGAAGGTTGCTAGGGTGGTTTGGGGTGCTTGCTACAATGCTCTGGGTGGTCACTAGGGTAATCTTTTTTTTTTCTCCTAAATGCATAAAAGTCTGCTAAAATGCATAAATGTCAATCTGGGTGGTTGTTAGAGTGTTTTGAGTTCTCTCTAGGTGGTCGCTAGGGTGTTTGAGTGGTTGCTAAGGTGTTTGGGGCGTTTCTGTGTGGTTGCTATTTTGTTTTGAGTAGTTGCTAGGGTGTTTGGAGTGGTTGCTATGGTATTCTGGTTAGTTGCTAGGGTGCTGCTATAATGTTGTCGGATGTTTTGTTGTTGTTGTTGCAAGGTTCTTGTTCTAATGGTTTGGGTAGTTGCATGGGTGTTGCTAGGATGTTTTAGGTGGTTGCTATGTTGCCTGGGTGATTGCTAGGGTGTAGTTACTAGGGTAATCTGAGTGGTTGCTATGGTGTTTGAGGTGGTTGAAAGTCACTCAGGTCTCTTGACTTGACCAACATCACAAACTAAACAAAAGGCCAAAGAATATGAATAGAGTGGAACAGAATAGAGCTTTAGGAGATGATGTTCCTTTCCCCTCCAAACGCTGTCATATTTCGAGAGTTTGGAGTATCTGCTGGCCTCTCTCAGGGTGGCCTGATCTGCCCTACAGAGATGCATATGATTAGCTGGACCATTGGGCATCTCGGCCAAGGTGCCACCCTGTGCCTTCGGCTGGCATCGACAGGGCAAGGGCAAGGGCGAAGGAGCCGTGCCAACGTGAAGCTGGAGCTGATGGCATCATGCCTGGCCGAGCCCAGCGGCCGCTCGCTCGCTCCTGTGCCTCGTATCGCTGCGTTTGTGTGCAACCGAAGATTCTGCACACAACAGATTGAGGACAAATCAGGATTTTGAATCACGAGAGTCTAGAAATTCACAGATCCGTGTGTTTATTTGTCACGGCGTTAGTGACAGACGTGTTTTATATCTGTTTAGAGCACAGATAGACGGTGTAGTGCAGAATAAAGCCACTTGTGGCCTTTACCACGGTATGAGGTTTTAAAAGTTTTTAGTTCAGCTTAAGCTCTTTTAACCGTGGTAAATCACTGTAATGCACAGCCTCAAGGGACTAATTGCTTTTTGAAAAAGACTGCAACGGTAAAGTCATAACAGACACCAATTTTATAATAAACAGTGAAATATTATTTTTTTAACAACAGTGAAATATATATTAACAATAATCACAATAATTAATTCTTAGTATTTAATGGACTTTCTGTTATTTCAGATATATATATATATATATATATATATATATATATATATATATATATATATATATATATATATATATATATATATATATATATATATATATTACATCATGTGGCTCATCCAATAAGATTTTAACAACAGGACTTTGCATTTTATTAATATTTATGAGCATATTATGTTCACAAATATTTCAGTGCTGTTTATGAATGAGGTTTGGTGTTTGTTGGATTTTATACAAAAATATCCAATGCATATGTTCTGGCATAAACATTAAAATGTTTTAAAGTTATTTTAATTAAACATTATAATAATTAAATTAAAGGTAAAATATTTATGAACATAATTGTCTTTGTTTTAATAAAAAATAATAATAGAGACAACATTTAAAAAAAGCTCTTATTTAAATTAAATTATAATTAAATAAAGATAAAAACAAAAAATAAATAAATAAAAACTATTTAATTTATTTTAGTTCAAAATATAAAAGTCTTTTATGTCTATAAACATGAAAAAAAATCTTTTTTACTTAAAAGTTATTGTAATTAAAATGGTGGCAAAATAAATTCTAAATGTTTAAATTCTAATGTTTAGAAACATTAAAAGTCTTCATTTTAATAAAAACAAAAACAGACAAAATAAAAAATTCTTAAATGATAATAATTATAATTATAAAAAATGTTAAGACTTTTTCTTTAAAAGAAAGAAAGAAAGAAAGAGAAAGAAAGA
>JANHFF010000547.1:452500-455553 GCA_024542945.1 allo-octoploid hybrid of Carassius auratus x Cyprinus carpio
CCTACATTTCTACTTATTTTTTTATTTCTGGATTTTTATTTTTATTTTGGTATTGAATTAAATTATTTGTATATTTCTATTTATTCATTTTTCATTTACAGATTTTTACTTTATTATAATTTTAGCTATTTTCATTATTACTCTAGCTCCATCCCAACAGGATTCATTTGGACAGAGCTGTAGTGTGTGTTGTGTTATTATTGTTCAGTAATCAGGCTCCTCCGTCTCTCTCTCTGTCTTTCTCTCTGGGGTTATTGACCTTTAAGCAGGGGGCAAAGGCTTTGCTCCTGGGGCTTCAGACATCAGACAGAGAGAAGAGAGAGAGGTGAGAGACCATAAAGACCTCCTCATGAAGTCAAACATGCATTTGATTTGTGCCCTGCAGGTGTGCAGAAGCCATGATGCTCAGCACTGGGACGAAGCTCCAGGAGCTTCACAGCGACAGCTGCACGGCAGAGCAGACGACACACTCGCTCCTCTGATGTCCGGACAGGTACAAGAGCTGCAAGGTCACTGCTGATCCTGACTGGTTTCCAAACCACACGCCTCTAGTCTGCTATTGGTCGGTCATACAGATAGCTTCCGCCCCCAAAACTAACACGATTAAGTTGACAAACGGGTCAATTTTTTTTTAAAGTATGAACAAGAACTATTTAGAACGTTAACTGAAATGAAGCTAAAATAAAATAAAATATTAGATTAAACTTTAATTAAATGCTAAGTAGAAAATGTTTCTTTAGTTAATTAAGTTTAGTTTAAACACTAAAATTAATAACTAAAACTGAAATAAAATAAACCTAAACAGTACTAAACACACACGCACGCACACCACACACACACACACACACACACACACACACACACACACACACAACACACACACAAAACAAGTGTTTACTAAAAGTTATGGTAAAATTTCAAATGAAAACTGAGAATATAAAAGTAAAAGCTAATTAAAAATTATAATTAAACATAACTAACTGGAAATAATTGAAAACTGACCTTAAAATAAAATAAAAATAAATAGTAATATAAGAAAAAAAATGACAGAAATGAAAATGAAAACTGAAAAAAAAAAAAAAAAAAATGAAATTAATAACTGGAAATAAATAAAACTGAAACTGACATAAAAATAAAAACGGAAGAACAAATAAACCCAAGTAGTAATATATTGTAATAAAATGTAATAAAACAACAAAAGCACATAACATAATGACTAAGAATTCATTTCAAATTAAACTGAGAATATTAAAATAAAAGCTAATTCAAAAATGAATAAATAAACTATAATAGTATGTAAATAATACTAAAATAACAGTGTCGCACCACAGCAGTTTTAACAGCACATTTACTCTCCAGCAGGACCTGCAGAAACCTTGATCTGCACAGACTAACACACACACACACAACACACACACACACACACACACACCACACACACACATTTCCATACACAAACATACTAAGAACTCGTATTTTAACACTTGGCTGATAAAAATCAGTTTTCTTTGAACCCAGAGGACAGTTTGTTGGTACTTCGGTGAGGTCAGCGGTGAACGCCAGTGGTGTGTGTGTGTGTGTGTGTGTGTGTGTGTGTCCTTCATGAGCCACCCGCAGCTCATCTAAACCGCTCGCCTCAAAAACCCCATCTGGTCCATCATTATTACCCTCGCGCGCGTGTTGTGTGTGCGCGCGCGTGTGCGTGTGCGTGTGCGTGTGCGTGTGCGTGTGTGTGTGTGTGTGTATGTGTGTGTGTGTGTGTGTGTGTGCCGTGTGGGTGTGTGTGTGTGTGTGATGCTGCAGGCCTAAAGAGATCTGGACGGGTCACCTGAATTATTTCTGATCTTCTGAAATTAGAACAAAGCTTTCAGTAAAAACTACAGAAGAGAACATGCACAAAACTAGTGCACTACATAGTGCATAATATATTTACATTCATGCATTTAGCGCATGCTTTTATTCCAAAGCCACTTACAATAGAGCTACTGTAATAATATTCATGGTGTACAGAGCCAGGTTACTATATACTTCAGACATTATTCAACAAAAACACACCTTATTATGTTGCATGTTTTATATGGTGAGTTATTTTGAAAAGAAAAAAACAAAAAGGTTGTAGGATTTACTTTGAAACAATATGCACTCAAAGAAATGGAAAGTAACATAGAATTAACATAAAATCTTGAAACAGAAAGACTGCAATAGTATTTCTTGTAAAACATGCTCCAATAATCTTAGTTTTTTTCTTTTTAAACGTTTTTAAATCATTCGTTACAGTGCATTTTGCACTTTGAGCCAATTTTGACAGTAGGTGATGTTTCTGGTTCTTTAGTTACACTGTAAATAGCAGGTGCATTGCATTGTGGGATCTACAGTATGAGATTATGTAAGGAAGTAAATAAAAAAAATACTAAAAGTGACCTAAAAATAAAACTGAAATAATAACTAAACCTTAACAATATTACAAAAAAAAAAAGAAATGTAAATAAATGTGCATAACAAAATTACTAAAATTTTTAATGAAAACTGGAAAATAAAGCTAATTCAAATATTATTTAGAATGACTAGGTTTAAATCTATAATAAGTAAAACTGACCTAAAACTGGAATAAAAATAAACCTTAATGGCAATATCTAAAAACAAATGGCAAAAGCACATAACAAAATGTCTAAAAATTAACTAATTTGATACTGATAATTATATTAGATGTTGTAACTCATCCAGTTTGATGATGCATATGAAATTCAACATTTATGCGAATTGTGTTATTTTTAAGTATCGATTGATCAAGATAAGTTTTTTGTTAATATTTTGCATTAGACTTTATTTTTATATTTACATTTTCACTTTAATTAGTTTAACTTCACTTTAATTTAGTTTACAACTTAATAGTTATTATAATCATTTTTTGTTTTTATTTTATTAGTTTTATTAAAATGTTTATATATTATTATTTTTATGATTAGTTTTTTATTTAGTTTAAGTTATTTTAGTACTTTCAACTTAAACTAAAACTTTTATTATTTTATGATATTTTAATAGTACCATTTTAA
>JANHFF010002238.1:0-127500 GCA_024542945.1 allo-octoploid hybrid of Carassius auratus x Cyprinus carpio
GAAAACTATTATTTTTCTTGCCATTGGCAGAATGTTTAGTTTTTTCTTCAGAAGACAAGACTTTCTATCTTAAGTGATTTTGCTTCTGAAGTAAATGTATCTTGATTTCAGAATGTTGAGGTGTTTCAGGAGGAAGCAGAAAACACTCCTTTAGCAGCTTGATTCAGCAAATACTCTTCTTGCACAAGCAACTTCTGAGATATGAAACTATTTTTATAGTACAGTGATATATACATAAATATTAGCGGAGGAGGAATTTAAGTATTTTAATAACTGATATTAGGGCTAGGTGTATGGAGATAGAATTGTTGCATAATTACAAATAAAACATTATGATCCGCAAATAAATATAAAGAGATTAACACAAATTAAACATATTGACAAATAAATAGAATGAGATCCACAAATAAATAAAATAAGATTTGCAAATAAGAACCATATTCACAAATATCTTTTTATTCTACAAACACAACTTTTCCTGGCATTCATTTATGACTCCACCCACCGTCTGCTCAAGCCAATCAGATAACAGGCACACTTCGCTGACCAATCATAGCACGTTCTCTCTGTAGCCAATCACGTTCTGCTTCACAATCAGGGCGGGAGCAGATTCATTTATCCAAAGTGCTGTTTGTGTGGTTTAAAAACCCTGTTTCCAAAAGACTGTTGGAGTGTAAAGCCTGTGGTATACTTTCCGTGAGAGCAATCCGGACGCATACACAGACAGCGCGGACACTTTTGTATTTATACTACCGAACGTGTTCCATACATGCGCAGTAGATCGGCTTGAACAGTAAACAAACGTGAACAAACAACTGCTCAGAGTTATTGCACATCTGGCTGCCTTTATATTGTTTTATCAACAGATTGAACCGTTTCGAGTAGCAACGGGATTCTTCACACACAGTTATGTGTAGTTCAAAAAATAAAGTATTCAAAACATGGAAATAAAATGTCTAACATGTACTAACACTCACGAGAGCTCGCGTAGTAGAGGAGCGTAGAGCAGTCCGCAGTAACATGTTCTGTTTTCTGGACGTTCGGCGCGTTCTTTTGGGAAAGTATCCTTGAATTTGAAATATTCGATATTCACTATATTTTCAAATTTTACATCGTCGTCAAAATTATTCTGATATTATCACTAATATTCTATATATCGCCCAGTCCTACTGCAATACATTGAGGTGTAAGTACTATCTGCCACAATTTACACTAAGTATGAATAATATCTCACAGTGTAGATGATCTCAGGTTTTTATATCCTTGAGTGATGGACACACACACACACACACACACCACTGCTCTGTACATATTAATCAAAATAACACTATAAAGCTCTGCTGTGTAATGACAAGTGTGATTAAACAGATTTGAATGAATGTCTACATAAGGCAGACAATTTGGTTAAGAGGTTTTTTTCCTTATAAATGAGGCTTTAACTGATTTATGATCATGTTTTTTTTTTTTTTTTTTTTTTTGTTCTTTGACATTTTAAATCTCAGTCCAATGATTCATCACACATTGATTTGTACTTTCTCTTTACTAATGGATTCACAGCTAAACTGATCTGATCTGAGAGAGTGAAGAGTGTGTCATTGTTCTCTACAGGTTGAGTAATTGTGGCGTCACAGATGAAGGTTGTTCTGCTCTGACTTCAGCTCTGAGATCAAACCCCTCACACCTGAGAGAACTGGATCTGTCTTGGAATAATAATCTAGGAGACTCGGGAGTGAAGCGTCTCTGTGCTGTACTGGAGGATCCTCACTGTAAACTGGAGAAACTGTGGTAAGATTATATATGACACACTGTAAAATATTTGTGAAGTGAAAAACAAATCACCCAAAAAGCCAGAAAACACAATAGCTGTGTCTGAAATCGTTCACTAATCCCTACATAGTGTACAGCAGTTGAGTGGACTATATCAGAAAGGAGTGAACAGATTCGGACGGTGACGTATACACTGCGCTTCAGACTTAAAGCTGTTGAAAAAACATCTTCGTCACATGTACTTTTATATTACATGTAAATAATATTAATAGCAATAACACTCAAAATTACTTTATTGTAATTATACATACCTCCGCGTCAGCTTTGTGGTTTCATTGATGGTATATTACTAATTTGTTTTGTAATGTTTTTATGTTCATAATCATAATATTAACATACTGAGAACAAAAATAAACACACATTAACACATGTTCATAATTGTATGTATGTATTATTTTTAGTATCCTGAAACTCTCCTGATCAGTGTTTTGAGCTCAGATAAGATGATCATAGAGCGTCCTCAGGCGACCGTTAATGATAATCAGAATGAATACACTACCTACTGTGATTAACACACATTTAAATTATCCACCAAATTATCATCATTTTTGTAAGTTAACAGCGATGCCACCTCAGTAAATTAGTAAAATATTAAACTGAGTTATTGCCTACATAATATATTTTAATATAAATAATGTATGAAATAAACATTAAAGCAGGAATAATAAAGATGTAAACAGCATCTCTCCTTCAAACTCTCTCGCTCCCGCTCTCTCTTCCAGCTCAACGCTACTCCGCACTGGATTGTGGGAAATAGTGCTTCAGCGAGTGTACATCGGTTGAATCTCGAAATCAGAATGAATTGTGGGTAAAAAGTAGTGAACGAAATAGGGAATGAAGTAGTTCACTCAGAAACCCAGTGGCGTGTCCACAAGGGAGTCTCTCTAAAAATGAGCTTTTCCACCCAAAGCAGCGTATGGGATCGAAGTGCATTGAGAGCAGAACAGCGTGATTTTGACTGAAGCAGGGATTTTCTGAAAGTCTGAGAATTATGGTTTTGGCTCGCTCTCAGAGTGCTCCATTACCTCTCAATCACTAGCACAATTAATGCTGTAACTATAGCCGTTCTAAACTAGTTCTGCCTACAAGGATTGTACTGCACACACACACACACACACACACACACACACACACACATACAGACACGTAACGGATCACATACACACAAACAAACAATATTGTCAACACTGTCCTGTGATTTGATAAAAATGCTTAGAGACAGAAAAGTTACAGTGAAAATGTCTTTGTGTTTTGAAGTAATCAAAATCCACAGCTTCACTATTAGTAGAGAGACGCTGCACAGACAGACAGAACTAATTTACTCGTAATCACACTCTCACAAATGCATTCAAATAAATGTGATTTTACTGTGCTTCTCTGTATCTGATTTAATAACCGATAAAATAACTGATGAAAATGTAGCCTACTATTATTTCATCCTTCCAAACAAAATTTGCACTTCAAAAAGCTGCAGTGACAGATTTAACTTTTAATTCTGATAACCTTTGAATCGTTTAATGCACACTTAGCCTACTTAAAGAAAATAACACATTATTATTTTTTTTTGGTTATTATCATCATTATTAGTATTACTATTCATTCATTTGGTCTTATCAGATCTGCTCAAGGGCTCTTACGTTTAGGCTTCTTTTATCCAGAGAAAACTGCACTGCGTTTAACACACAGGCCTACATTTCTCGATTGAACCCATGATTCTGATGAGTGACATTTTACACATTTCTTTAATAAAAGTTTATAAATAATCAAAAGATAAACAAAGAAGGTTTTGTTGTTCAGAATTTTAAATGAGCTCAAAATATGATCAAGTAAGTAGCTCCATAAATCACTCACGCTTTGACGTTACTGTTATAGACAGTTAATGCATTAAAATGAGGACAGCTCAACTCACATTTAGCAGAAAATTAAACTCTTCATACTTCAATACAAAACAGTGCTGAACTTTGACAAACAGTCTTTTTTAAAATGTCATAATAGTGATTTTCTAATGTCTAATTATAAATCCAACAGCATAAGGTGAAAATAACTATATACATAAGTGAGTGGAAAGGGCAAGTGAACACATGAATCTTTGACACTTTTCTCCATTGACTTGCAGAATATTTTCAGTGCTAAGGGTTAAGCTTACAGTAGAACTCAACACTGATTATTGGCAGACCTTCAAAAGCCTTCATCACTTAAATTAAGATTATTATCATTTAATTTTAAACCACAGCCACCACAAAATCAGACTTTAGCACCTTTTTTACTTTGAGATCAATCTGATTCTGGTTAAATTCTGATCATTCTGGTTAAATACAGGTTTAAAATCATAACAAGAAATAGTTTGATAGCTATGATACTGTTTTTAAAATCAAATCTCTTCACAGCTATGACAGGAAACACTGACATCTAGGCATGGGTCTGTATGAGATTTAGACGGTATGATAACCTTAAGCAAAAATATCACTGTATCACGGTATTGTTGTTAAAGCTCTGAAATTGTGTTATTTTTAAATGACTGGGACACAATATATTTTGTTTTTGAGCAACATACAGAATATTAGAAACAGTAGAATTAGTTTATTTTTTCTTTGATTTGTTTCCTAAAAATAAAAAAATAAAGACTGACATCTTTATTTAACCTAAATCTGTAATTATAGTTATTTAATTTTAGTTATATAATTCATATAAATATCATTTCATATCATTTAGTTATATAATAATAATCATACACATAATTTGATTTAATAATAACCCAATTTGAATCAAAAACAGAATGTTGTGACAAGCTTTGTGAAATTATACTACATGCCTGAAGGAAACAAACAGCAGAAGCTCTGAATGAGATGCAGATTCACTCTCTGACAGCAGAAGGCGCCTCTGGAACACAGATACAGACCAGATACAGCGTTTCCTTGGTTACCACTGTAAACAAAGCTGCTACTGAAACACTGCTTTAAAATGAACTATACAGAGACCAGATGAGAAGAAAATACCACATAAACTTTCCAGAAGACAGTCAGCTCCCCTCAGAAACACATTCATATAAACCCCCAAATCAATATTGAGGATTTTCTTCCAATAGTTTGTGCATCATGAACAGTGAGTGATCTGTCTGCTACAGTATTTTTCTCTGTGCGTCCGTCTTCAGCGTCTCTGGCCTGTGTTAACGGGTGATAACAGACTTCATATTTTCACATAAATGACATTTTAGAAAATGATTGCATTGCAACGCAGTTTGTGAAAGTCCAGAACAGAGAGTTGCAATAAGGAAAAAAACGTCCGGTTGCCAATCGCGTAAAGTCCAAAGTATACTTCAGCCATCCGCGCACCGGCGGCATTACGTTATTTTCATCATCAAGAGGGCTCCTGCACAGCCGCGCACCCCGTGGTACTGCGCATGTGTCGAGCTGTGCGCGAGACTGAAAGGAACGCTGAATGTGAAGTGTACTTGGGTCATCCTACACACACGTGACTGACCGCTCGCTCGCAGCAACAGGAGGAGGAGGGTCAGTGTTACTCTCTACACTGCTCTCAGTCTGAGAGATTCCTACTCTTTCAGTCTTTGAGGAGACATGGAAAACAGCTCATACCGCAGGAACAGTATAATGGAAAATATTAGTGGTTTTGAAACAGTCACATTTTCAAATCACGGTATACCTTGAAACCAGTAATCGTCACATGCCTGCTATACATCTAACAATGCCTTGGGGAGGAAAAAACAGTTCATCTTAAAGCATATGCATAAACCCAAATAGGAAATAAAACAGTTATTGAACAAGCATGCATCTTATTCTGTGTACTAAACTCCTGAAACATTGGTGCCTCGTATTTTAGAGCAGTCAGTGCAGTTAAGAAATAAATCAATCAAATCTGTATGTGCGTGTTTGTACATTTCCACAAGTAACTGTAATTTAATTACAGTTTTTTTCTCACTAACTGTAACAGATTGCACTTACATTTATTTTGTAATTAAATTACGTAATTCCATCACATAGTTCCTCCTCAACACTGGTGTTAGTGAATAGAATATATGGGGAGTACAAACACTGATCTATAGTTGCCACCCCAAGTATAAAATCCTGGACACGTCCCTGAATCAATCACATGCAGCTCATATTGTTCCCAAACTCAGAAGCGTGAGTCTCTTCCTGCAGCTTCAAGAACAGCTTTACTGATCAGCAGCTTCAGTGTGATTAGGAGCAGGTGTAGGGGGCTTTAGGAATAGACACAAGGAAGGACACTAGAAGACAGCATCTGTTTATAATCAATAGAATCATATAAAGAATATGTTATTACCTACTGTTTTGTAAAGCACTGCAGTACATTGAGGTGTAAGTACTATCTGCCACAATTTACACTAAGTATGAATAATATCTCACAGTGTAGGTGATCTCAGGTTTTTATATCCTTGAGTGATGGAGAAACACACACACACACACACACACACACACACACACACACACACCACTACTCCACACATATTAATACAGATCAAAATAGCACTATAAAGCTCAGCTGTGTCATGAATAGTGTGATTAAACACAAGACAGACTATTTGCAGGAATGTGATGTTTCCGTATTTTCCGACCTCTGCACAGTTAAAGCGTTCAGATCATTCAAAGCGACAAACACGAGCAGAATCCGCACTGAAACGTGTTACTCGACCCGGTGACTTTTTATGAATGGCGGTGAGAATCTGAGATTGGTAGTGCTGTCATAAAATTCACAACGGTTGTGCTGTAATTATATAATAATCTGTAGTGTGACGCGCTACATGCAGGGGTGGACACATAATCCTTAAGAAATCATTCTGATTTTCTGCTCAAGAAACATTTCTGATTATTATCAATGTTAAAAACAGTTTTGCTGCTTAATATTTTTGTGGAAACTATGATACCAGCAAAATTGTTTTCAACATTGATAATAATCAGAAATATTTCTTGAGAGTCAAATAAATTGTAATGATTTTTAAAAGATCATGTGACACTGAAAACTGGAATGATGAAGAAAATTCTGCTTTGCATCACAGGAATAACATTACATTTATATATATTATATTAAAATTGTTTTTTTTTTTGTATTCGTAATAATATTTCACAATATATATATATTTTTTTTACTTTATTTTGATAGTTTTTTCAAAATCATTAGTAGTTGTAATGTTTCCAAACTTTTGGCAGGTACTTTAATAAATAATAACAATTCTGTATACTACACTATAATATATTATAGTACTTTATTATAATATTATATTGTTGTCATGATTATTAAATGCTGCTTTTTATTTTTTACAGGACAGTATTTATTTTTACAATATAAGATATATCTTTTAATGTGCTAAAATATATGTTTTTAATAATGAGTTCTGGGGGCGTGGCTTGTGGTCACACGCCTGTATTTGGTTAAAAATCCTGACAGTGTAATGAAGAATTTTTATTTTATTTTTGAATGGGGCTTTAAATGATTTATGATCATGTTTTTGTTCTGTGACATTTTAAATCTCAGTCCAATGATTCATCACACATTGATTTGTACTTTCTCTTTACTAATGGATTCACAGCTAAACTGATCTGATCTGAGAGAGTGAAGAGTGTGTCATTGTTCTCTACAGGTTGAGATATTGTGGCGTCACAGATGAAGGTTGTTCTGCTCTGACTTCAGCTCTGAGATCAAACCCTTCACATCTGAGAGAACTGAATCTGACTGGGAATAATCTAAGAGACTCGGGAGTGAAGTGTCTCTGTGCTGGACTGGAGGATCCTCACTGTAAACTGGAGAAACTGTGGTAAGATCATCTGTCTGATATTATCATGTGTTTGTCTTCAGTAAGATGTGTCCATTAATGTAAATTGTAAGACTAAAGCTTGTAAAATAAATGATAGATAGATAAAGCATTGATTTTGAGCTAGAATGCAGGAAATCTATTGATAAATAAATTCTGTCATCATTTCCTCACCCTCATGTCATTCCAAACCTGTGTGACTTAGTTTCTTCTGTAGAACACAACAGATATTTTGTAGAACGTTACCAAACCATTTTGGTTACCCTTGATTTCTGTATGGACAAAAATATCTTGAATTTCTGAAATTATCTTCTTTTATGTTCCACAGAAGAAAGAAATTCATACAGGTTTGAAATGACACGATGTTGAGAAAATGACAATTTTCATTTTTGGGGAACTATCCTTTAAGAACTTATTTACCAGTAATATTTAATATTTAAGTAGGCTAATAACAGTAACATTTATAATAAATACATCTCTATTGTACAGTGTTAATAACTGCAAGTTAAGTTACTATGGTGATGAATTTACAAGTCTATGTTTTGGCATTTTCCAATTGACCTCGTCATGAAGTTTAGATTGTGGTGTCTGTTTTCAGCCAGCATCACTACAGAAGCTTTAATGTTCTCATATCACACGACTGTAGAACACAATTCTGTGTCACATCTGAATGGATCAAGACACTTGTGTTGTTTATCTCTTTACTCCTGATGACCAGTACATCCCTGCCTGTGGGTTACAATCAGACTCTCTAACCATTAGACCACGACTGCCCCATATAGATGATTGATAGATTAGAAATATTAGACAGAATGGAAGGTTAAATGAGTTTGAATGGTCTAGAAATAGTTCATAGAATGGCAGCTAAATGGAGTCTAAAGGCCTTCAGTTTGTTTACATTTGAATTTTGACAGAGTTTGAATAGTCTTGGCTCATCTGAACATTTCGTCAATGTAAGTCTGTGGGATTTTTATGATTTTTAATCTTCATTTTTAGGAAAACCGTAAGTCGTAATTAGTGGAGCAAGTGACTGTTTCTCCAGACAGATCTGTCCTTATATCACTATGAAACAATATCTCACATTCAGCTCTGTGTGTCTGTTCAGTCCTGAAGCACATGACAGTTTCAAACAGCAGCATTGAGCATCAACATGCAGAAATCTCATTCTATCAGCAGCAGTTTGTGGCAATGCTTGTCATTATATCTCCTCTCCTGCTCTGAGACCAGAGTCAATAACAAACTACACACACTTCAACTACAATTAACACTGTGTCATTGTTCTCTACAGGTTGAATGATTGTGGCGTCACAGATGAAGGTTGTTCTGCTCTGGCTTCAGCTCTGAGATCAAACCCCTCACACCTGAGAGAACTGAGACTGTTTGGGAATAAACTACAATCAGAAGTGAAGTTACTCTCTGATCTGAAAGATGATCCACGTTATAAACTGGAGACATTATTCTACTGTGAGTATATTATTATTTAAATCTTTTAAAATGGCCAAAGTTTAGTAACAGACATATTTGGAGAAGATAAGATAATAATTCAGCTCCACTTTAGTTTCTGTACTTTAAACTGTTTAATTCTGTGATGATCTATGAATATATGAATATTTTCATCTCCTCCAGTGTCTCTGTGTGTAAATGATAAAGAGAGAGTTGTTGATCATTCACTGTTATTAATCTATGATCAGTTGTTCATTCAGATCAGAGTATGTGAGCGGAGTGGAGCGTCAACAATTTCTCCTCCGCGCTCCGAGCATTTAATTATCACTCCGCTCCGCTCCACTCCGCGCTCACTGATATCAGAAACACCGCTCCGCCTTCGCTCCGCGTCTAAAGTATTTCAGTATGTTTGAAATCCCACAGTTCAAGTTATGTTCATAATTTACTTTGTGATGAAATAAAAGCGATCCATGTGTCATACAGATCTATTATGGCTGTGTTGTGTGTCACATGACAAGCATGACGCGTCGCCATGGAAACAATAAGGCGATACATTCTAAAATAACGGTCGTCTAAAAAAACTCACGCTGGGGGCTCAGCTAGAATATTTTAAACTCACGTGCGAAAGGGTTAAATCATGCTTTCAGCTGAAAATATTCAGTATTTAGAAGAATCAAAGATCCTTGAGAACTATAACTTCCCGCTCATGTCCATATAGCCGTCATAGCCTTCACATTCTTTCTGATTTGAGTGATCCTTATCTATCAAGCTAGCTAAATATGTTTAACGTGATTTCTTGCTAAATATGCAGTTATATTACGGGCTGTTGGCATGAATTGTACTCGTGACGGAGCGGTGCTGGAGCGCTCTTGGAGCGAGTGAAAACCACGACGCTCCGACTTTTAAAAGATCCGCTCCTCGCTCCAGTCAAAATCACACGCTCCACTCCGCGCTCCGCTCACATACTCTGATTCATATCTCTGACTGTAATATGAATATACTGTGTGTTTCTGAGCTGGATCTGCTGATGTGATGTGACAGCAGTAATGTCTCATACTCATATCTGACTGTCTGTGTGTTTTAGGGTAGGACTCTCAGTATTTAGACGTCAGTTCAGTTTCCTCAGGATCAGCTGATGGTGAATAAGAGCCGCTACAGAGACGTCACAGTCACACAATCAACAGAGACTGAAGACACAGAGACACACGGATCACAGAGACTGAAGAGACAAGAAAGAAAACAAAATCAAACTATAACAAAAACAAAAAAAAAGAAGAACACAGAATGTAAGAGTCAGGAATCAGTGATGTAAAGTTAAATGAATGCATGGAAGTGTTATGTGTGTAGCAGTGTTGATGTACAGAAGAAACAAGCTTCAAGGAAACTAAACAAATTCAGCTCTCTCTCTCTCTCTCTCTCTCTCTCTCTCTCTCGTGGTCCTTCATCTCGCTTCTTTTAAAAGACCAAAAGGCAGTCAACAACAGGTTTCCTCAAAGAAACTACCAGAGAACAATCACTCAGGAGGAAAACCTCACATAAAACAGAGATCGTCACACATTTACTAAACAATGTAGTAGTGATGGGGTGTCAAGGTTTTTATCCAAAGGACATTAATAAAAATAGTTGATATGTTTATACAGCACTGAAAACCAAGAAAATCAATGTGATATTTTCAGTGATGGGTTTATATCCTGAGCTGTCCAGATTTAATAAAGATCATCATAACTGTGTATTCTGAAATTCAGAAATAGACAACTTATCACTTGTACATTTTCTTATATTTTAATCCAGTCTAACATTTGAGTGTGTAACCTTTGTATATGTGTTTATTTTTATTAAAATATGTGTCATCTCGAGAAGAGGGGCTTCCACTTGATATCGTCATGAGAAATGTGTGCAGAAATATTTTACTTTTTTTTATTATTTTTATTTTCATTTTTATTGGCACGGTATGAAAACATATAAAAACATAGCAAATGTAAAAGTACCTATTCAAATAAAATGAGAATCAAAGCACAATATCAATTAGAAATTAAATACAGAAAATTCACCAAAATAAATGAAAACGGCACAGGTTTATCGTCTGAAGAGCTTTGGAGTTCTTTGAGGATGAAATAGCTTGAATATATTTCTGGATTTCTGTTTCAAAAGAAATGAATAATGGCAAAGTTTTATAGACGTATTTTCAAACAACAAACTTCTGATCATGAATCACACAGAGGTAAGTGATTTTTAAGCATTGATGGTTTATATTTAGATATTATGTTAGCATTCCCAGCATGTGAAACATTAGTCTAAGCGGTCTCTGGTGTTTGTTTTAAAGTATATTTGGTGTAAAGGTAGCATCACCGTGTCTATACGGGACCGCAACAGCTTGAAGTGACAAAGCGGCCTGTAAAGAGCTCGGACTGTCAGAAATAGATCAGGAATCCGTTTGCTGTTGGAGATTTCACATTCAGTGTAGACCAGGGGCGTCACTAGGCCCTTTTTAGGGGGGCTTCAGCCCCCCTAAACTTCTGCCCAGCCCCCCTAAAAAATAATTTGATTAATTAATTTGTGATCGCTTCAGTCCCCTTTAAAAACTCATTTGAAACGGCCGCATGCTGCGTCAAGTTTCGGCTCCTCCCCTGATCTGAGTCTGCATGAATTCAGCGCGTTTTTCAATCCGCAGGGGCGCCGATCAGAGCGAACATCAGCGAGTACAAGGTGTGTGTGTGTGTGTGTGTGTGCATTTATTGATAGATTGCTATCATATTATGGAATGCCAAGTCTGCCAAAATAAAAAATATATAAATACATAAATAAATATACAAATAAATGTAAAAAAGAAAAAAAAAATATATATATATATAAATAAATATACATAGAAAAGCAAAAAAACGAAAATAAATAATTATTTATACATTTATTTCCTTTTTTATGTATATATTTATTTTTTCCCATATTTATTTATTTCTTCTTTTATTTATTTATACATTTATTCATTTATACATTTATTTATTTCTACATTTATTTATTTTTACATTTATTTATTTCTACATTTATGTTTTTCTACATTTATTTATTTCTTCATTTATTTCTTCCTACATTTCTTCCTGCGTAGGGTAATGAGGAGGGCGTGGTTTACCTCAGACATAGCAATCGAGCTCAGAGTAAGCGAAGGCGAAGGGTTGAGGCCACAGTGACACCCTGTGGCGAAATACAATAAGTATCACTGATGTTGATACGGTCTGTGACTGCGAGGTATATGGTTAAAATCTTACTGTGTGACATGGATATGCTCGTCTTTATTCCGGACATGGTCGTAGAACATCGTTTGGTCTGGATTTGTAAAATGTCCTGGGCTAACAAACATGAAACAGGGACTCTGAAACGGAAGCGCTTTATTTTTTCCATTTTTCGGTCAAAACTCACGGAAAGGAAGCAGGGCACAAAGGCTACAGTGAAGTCAACGCAAGCATATTGACCAATGCTTTTGAAACGAGACCATTGCATTTGAATGTAGCCTAATTTCCAAAAACAATACTGACAGCAACAGCCTTATTAAATGTATGAACGTCACGTTAATCCACATCGATAAATTCAGTTAGAGGATAAGACTGTAGCCTATAGGGCAGTTAGCCTACCACTAAAATCCAACCAGATCTTCATCAGAGCCATCAATACAGAAGAGATCTTAATGCATTTACACAGCAATTAGCCTACAAGTGCATACAAATATTATGAAGTGTCTTAGGCCTACATTTTGAAGACATAAATATGACATGATGGAATCAATGAAGTGATAGCCTACGTTTAATATGAAACTAAAACAGACACCAGGTGGCAGAAAGTCACTGTCTTAATGAGTGAGTTCAATCCACTCGTTTGATACACCGAATCAAAAACAACTCGACGTGTTGAAGCGATTTGTTTCTGATCATTTATATTTAGGCCTATGCGTTATCTAAATAATTATAATAGACTAATAATAATAATAATAATAATAATAATAATAATAATAATAAATAAATGACCAAATGCTCAAAAAGTTGGCAGAGAGGGGTCATGTTCGGGGAAACAACATAATTGTTGATAGGCTATATTTTTCGGGGCCATGGGTTTAATGCGCAAACCTGCGTGACCATATAGCAACTATTCAGAAATGGAAATAACGAATGCATTAATATTTTGTTTTGAATTTAAGAAAAGTCGATTGAATATTTACAGGTTTTATCTCGTTATTATTTTCAGAATAGTAACGTCTTTGTAACCAACCACAGTGATCAAAAATCTCTATCTAATAGGCTACTTCAAAGATCAAATCAAATTATATATTGTAAAAGTTTGTACAAATTTATGTAGCCCAAAAACATAACAAAAAATAGTCTACATAACTTTTTAATTATTATTATTATTATCATTCTTTCTTTCTTTTTATTATTATTATTATTAGGCTATTGTTATCATCATCAGCAGCAGCTGGCAAACCATAATGGAATCTATTTAAAGGGAATGATTGTGGTGGGGAGTTTGGTCAAACTATTGCAGTGATAGCCTACTGCGAATATAACGGGTTGAAATAAAAGACGTCGCCGTCCACAGAGACATTTCTATGTGCACTATTTCATCCGTGAAAACCTTAGTCCCCTGGCTATCATTTCAGAATCTGCAATTCAAAATAAATTTTGCCTGCCACTGCAGCAAATTCAGCAGCTTTTAGATATTGTTGTTGGTCCGACTTTGTCAAGACAAACCCGACGGAGCTCAGCCCCGAAATTCAACTGCTGTCGCTCTTCTCTTTCTTTACTTTCCGCTGTAGCTGTTGGGTCCGTGTATATTTTGGTCATTCGATTTTCTATTTAAAAATAAATAAATAAAGATAAATGAGAAACGGTTTGATTTTCGTTTTTTCGTTTTGTTTAAGAAACGGAAAAAGAAAATGTAGCTGGATTTTACGTATTTTTGTTTGTGGGTAAAAAATGAGATTATGTTTTAATATTTGTTTGAATGTGTGGGCGGCGCTGAAACGCCCCTTTCATCCCTTCTGTACCGCACCGACAAGCAGCAACCGCAAGCTCAGTTCATTTTCACCAGGAGAGAAGCGGCAGACAGCAGAGTTTATTAATCCTGCGGATTCTTTGCTAGGGGTGCTTGCAAGATAAAATAATAATAATAATAATAATAATAATAATAATAATAATAATAATAATAATAATAAATTAATTAAATAAATAGCCTAATAAAATAAAAAAAATAATATTATATTTTTCCGGCTGCTACATATTTTTGATAAAGCAGACTTGACAACTTTATTCATAAAACACCAATTGAATTTTACTTTAGCCGGTGATCTACAACAATATGGAATAAAATATAGGCCTAGCTACTACTAATTTTTTGCCTACTTATTTTATTCTAGGCCATTCATAAAAAAAATAAAATGGGAAAAATCCAACCCCACATTTATAATAAAATGTATATTAAAATAAGTTTTCCCCATAATTAGTCTACTTTAAATGTTTTAATTATTGGCTATAGGCTACTTAGAATTATGAACTGAATTCACGAATTCTGTAGATGACCTTTTGAATATAGTGATGGTGTGACATAATTACAGATAATGAGTTCAGACGGGAAACACTGCACCTCTGGTTGGTTTCATTTGAATTACATAGGCCTAAATATAAAATTATTATTATTATTATTGTTATTCTATTTAAATGGCTTATTTTAAAATAGACATGTCCAGCTAGACATGGTTCGTCTGATGCATGAGCCTGGTTCATTTCTGACGTTTCAGAAAGAAGTTAATGTAGACCGAGATGGCAGAAAGCAAATCCTGCTGAGTTTTGTAAGGTTTTAATGTTATTTAGGGCAGGGCCGGCCCGAGGCATAAGCGAACTAAGCGGCTGCTTGGGGCCCCCTCGCCACCAGGGGGCCCCCCAATAATTTTTTTTTTTTTAATTTATTTTTTTACAATTAAATAACTTAAACAAGTGATATAAATGAATGAATGAATGAATAATGAACGAATAAATGAATAATTCAAGACAAAAAAAAACTTATTTACCAACAACTGCTGCTGTGTCTGCTAGCGTTTTAGTCATGCGCAATTGCACATAGACACCTCGCGTGCATTGACAATTCGCGCCGGCACGCAAGTGCGCGTCACTGTAATAAATGATAAACCATGTCACAAAAAGGATGTATCCCTCTGGTGCCGAAAAGAGAAAGAAGAAAAGGACATAAAGGTGGCTTGTCGTTGTACGTTCGAGAGTCTCAAATTTAGGGACCGTCTCTAAAGTTACATGCGATATTGTTATACACTTTTCTAACGTCAGTAGCATTTGAGGAGAATGACTTACAGTCATAAAAACCACTGTAATTGTTCATCTAGGTGTCAGCTATAATGCACAGTTGAATATAATGTTGAATATTTATTAAAACAAACTGTAAGACATATGTAAATTATGCTACTTTTTCACATGGGCTCAAAGGCAAATTTGAAGCTCATTAGCATTTGAGGAGAAAGACTTGCAGTCACCTTATACATTTTTAATATATATTAAAATAAATTATAAATCATTTAGGTAAAAACGAGGCCCGTTTATCACTTTCAGGCACATTCCTGTTAAAGTTTTTTTTTTTTTCTTCTCAGGTTCCCTTACAAAAATTACCCATGGGTTTATCAATAACACCACAAATCATTGTTCTTGTAGCCATGGCAACTGCAAATTAACCATGGTTTTGTTACTTCAAATAATAATTTACAAAGAAGTAATAATATACTGTAATATTTTTGTTGTTGTTGTTGTTGTTGTTGTTGTTGTTGTTACAGACCTAAGCCATCAATAGCCTTTAAATTAACTTCATATAAATTATTGCATTATATATTAAAAAAATATGAGGCAATAATGATTGGTTAATAATAACACTGTTAAAATACATATTGTAGGCACATACAAAATAAACAATTTATGTACATGTTATTACAAATGCCTGCACAGGGAGCCAAATGCCATGTAATTGCTGCTGTTACATTTTTGCTATAGATTACACAGCCTATATAATTTCTTCAATTTGGCAAATTATTTATTTCATGTTTTGTGACAGTTTGTATTCAGAAGTTTAAGAGTGAAGTATGTTAAGTATTGATTTTTATTTATTTATTTTGTATTAATACATAACCTCACTGTATTCATTTATAATGTAACATTAAAGTGTGACATTTGTGTCAATAATCTTGAAGCACAGGTGACTCCGCATGGTGGAAGGGGGGGCCCCCAAATCAAATTCTGCTTAGGGCCCCCAAGAGGCTCGGGCCGGCACTGATTTAGGGTGTCTTACGACCCAAACTGACGGAGCTGAAGCTCTTTCCTGTTATCGTGATGGAAGCTGTGGATCGGGATCCGCCGATCGGAGAAGTGCAGCAGACTACACTCTACAAGATAAAGCTTCAGTTGCTGTTGTTTGTATAGCAAATGAAAACATGTTCTGAGGTTTTTCTTAAATAGGCATAGATTAAAATTAGTAGGCTAAAAATCTGCACATTTCATGCCATTGTAGATCCTACAGTAAAATTCAAATGTCATTGAATAAATTAATTTCTGTTTGGTCAAAAAAATAAATAAAAAAAAAATATATATATATATATATATACATATATATATATATATATATATATATATATATATATATATATATATATATATATATATATATATATTTTTTTTTTTTTTTTTTTTTGACCAAACAGAAATTAATTTATTCAATGACATTTGAATTATATATATATATATATATATATATATATATATATATATATATATATATATATATATATATATATATATATAAAGCTTGCAAGCACCCCTAGCAAAGAATCCGCAGGATTAATAAACTCTGCTGTCTGCCGCTTCTCTCCTGGTGAAAATGAACTGAGCTTGCGGTTGCTGCTTGTCGGTGCGGTACAGAAGGGATGAAAGGGGCGTTTCAGCGCCACCCGCACATTCAAACAAATATTAAAGCATAATCTCATTTTTTACCCACAAACAAAAATACGAAAATTTTCGTATTAACTAATTTTCGTTTTCCGTTTCTTAACATTTATCTTTATTAATTTTTAAATAGAAAATCGAATGACCAAAATATACACGGACCCAACAGCTACAGCGGAAAGTAAAGAAAGAGAAGAGCGACAGCAGTTGAATTTCGGGGCTGAGTTCCGTCGGGTTTGTCTTGACAAAGTCGGACCAACAACAATATCTAAAAGCTGCTGAATTTGCTGCAGTGGCAGGCAAAATTTATTTTGAATTGCAGATTCTGACATGATAGCCAGGGGACTAAGGTTTTCACGGATGAAATAGTGCACATAGAAATGTCTCTGTGGACGGCGCCGTCTTTTATTTCAACCCGTTATAGACGGTTTCATCGGGCGCACGCGCCTGGACCTAAGTTAACTTCCGGTCTGTGTTATATCGGTCTGGCTGCGGTGCCATCTACAAACGCAGTTAAAGCCAAGGTGATGAGTAGACTGATGTTGGGCTCAGGTGGTTGTGCTGCGGGATGTGTTTCCCATACATTTATTTATTTTTGGAGAGTCGACACAATTTTAAAACTGATCGATTTTCAAAAAGGCTTCGTTAAATAAACATGAGTAACGTAACATTACGTAACGTACTGCACGTTTAATAATAATAATTCCTTACATTTATGTTTAAATATCAAAACGAGGCACAGTTGTTTTTATATCGCTGTATTTCTGAAGTAGGACTTGCATGTTATATGCCTGATAGCAGCGTATGAGCGTAACGTTACCAGCTCTGCTTTGTTTACAGCTGTTACTGGGGAAACCTCTATTTCTCGCGCTTTATGTCTATGCTTTAAAACATCTCCTGCTGGCAAAGAATGAATTTGCATATTCATTAAGTCCGCCTGATCCACGCAGCAAACATATTTTGTTTGTTATCAAAAAATATCTACTCTAGAGGGACTTGACTGTTGTTATTGATTCTATTTGGAGTCTACCGGAAGTTAAGTTAGGTCCACAAAAGCGCTCACGCGCATTAACGTTTGTTTATGTTGATGCCGTTGAAACCGTCTATATTCGCAGTAGGCTATCACTGCAATAGTTTGACCAAACTCCCCACCACAATCATTCCCTTTAAATAGATTCCATTATGGTTTGCCAGCTGCTGCTGCTGATGATAACAATAGCCTAATAATAATAATAATAAAAAGAAAGAAAGAATGATAATAATAATAATAATTAAAAAGTTATGTAGACTATTTTTTGTTATGTTTTTGAGCTACATAAATTTGTACAAACTTTTACAATATATAATTTGATTTGATCTTTGAAGTAGCCTATTAGATAGAGATTTTTGATCACTGTGGTTGGTTACAAAGACGTTACTATTCTGAAAATAATAACGAGATAAAACCTGTAAATATTCAATCGACTTTTCTTAAATTCAAAACAAAATATTAATGCATTCGTTATTTCCATTTCTGAATAGTTGCTATATGGTCACGCAGGTTTGCGCATTAAACCCATGGCCCCGAAAAATATAGCCTATCAACAATTATGTTGTTTCCCCGAACATGACCCCTCTCTGCCAACTTTTTGAACATTTGGTCATTTGTTTATTATTATTATTATTATTATTATTATTAGTCTATTATAATTATTTAGATAACGCATAGGTCTAAATATAAATGATCAGAAACAAATCGCTTCAACACGTCGAGTTGTTTCTGATTCGGTGTATCAAACGAGTGGATTGAACTCACTCATTAAGACAGTGACTTTCTGCCACCTGGTGTCTGTTTTAGTTTCATATTAAACGTAGGCTATCACTTCATTGATTCCATCATGTCATATTTATGTCTTCAAAATGTAGGCCTAAGACACTTCATAATATTTGTATGCACTTGTAGGCTAATTGCTGTGTAAATGCATTAAGATCTCTTCTGTATTGATGGCTCTGATGAAGATCTGGTTGGATTTTAGTGGTAGGCTAACTGCCCTATAGGCTACAGTCTTATCCTCTAACTGAATTTATCGATGTGGATTAACGTGACGTTCATACATTTAATAAGGCTGTTGCTGTCAGTATTGTTTTTGGAAATTAGGCTACATTCAAATGCAATGGTCTCGTTTCAAAAGCATTGGTCAATATGCTTGCGTTGACTTCACTGTAGCCTTTGTGCCCTGCTTCCTTTCCGTGAGTTTTGACCGAAAAATGGAAAAAATAAAGCGCTTCCGTTTCAGAGTCCCTGTTTCATGTTTGTTAGCCCAGGACATTTTACAAATCCAGACCAAACGATGTTCTACGACCATGTCCGGAATAAAGACGAGCATATCCATGTCACACAGTAAGATTTTAACCATATACCTCGCAGTCACAGACCGTATCAACGTCAGTGATACTTATTGTATTTCGCCACAGGGTGTCACTGTGGCCTCAACCCTTCGCCTTCGCTTACTCTGAGCTCGATTGCTATGTCTGAGGTAAACCACGCCCTCCTCATTACCCTACGCAGGAAGAAATGTAGGAAGAAATAAATGAAGAAATAAATAAATGTAGAAAAACATAAATGTAGAAATAAATAAATGTAAAAATAAATAAATGTAGAAATAAATAAATGTATAAATGAATAAATGTATAAATAAATAAAAGAAGAAATAAATAAATATGGAAAAAAATAAATATATACATAAATAAGGAAATAAATGTATAAATAATTATTTATTTTCGTTTTTTTGCTTTTCTATGTATATTTATTTATATATATATATTTATTATTTTTTTCTTTTTTACATTTATTTGTATATTTATTTATGTATTTATATATTTTTTATTTTGGCAGACTTGGCATTCCATATGATATGACATCTGCATTGGTGCAGTTCTTGTAATTGCAGTTTACATAACGTTACTGGACCAATACACAGTTCGGTTTCTCATCCAATACCAATACGTCTTCACTGCATTCACCTTCAGCCCTCATCACAGTGCGATAGTTGTTTTTTCTTCCAACAAATATGAAGCGATTAACACCCATGAAAACGTACTTTAGAAAACGATCATAATTTATTTTAATTTACTTTTTAAAATTTAAAACATATTATTGTGTATTTTGGCATTACATTATGCAGCCATGCACAGAAATGATTAAAGACACACATCATTGTCTGAAAGCACTAAATGGCACATAGAGAGAAACATCATGTGGAGTTATTTTGTTTTGTATTATTAAATATAATTTTGTATTAAGTAATAATGAATCATTAGTGTATCATGATACATATATTAGAGTAAGAGGCGAGTAGAGTAAAGGGATTTGTGATTTTTTTTTTTTTAAGTAACTGATTTATAGAAGTGGCAAATTGATAATTCATGTTGTTATTTTTAATAAATAGAAATAAATATAGAACAGATTAAACATATTGCCAATAGACAATTACATTAATAGGCTACATGTTTTGTCTATATTCTTAATGAATATTAGCTGGTTAGTTAAATGATTTGAAATTAAATAAATTTTCAGGGGGTGACTTGATGTATAACCAACCGTATTGTTGATTATAAAGGCTAAAAAGCTCAAAAAATAATAATATATATATATATATTTCATTGTAGATGGATATACAACATTTTTTCTTGTCGTGCAGGAGTAGGTCTGCAAATGAGCAAGTCAGGTGAGAATAGAACGTAGACAGCCTATCACACACAAGATTCCCAAGATTCACTGCAGTCACTGAACCCTTATGTTGTTTTAATTGTCTGCCAATTTCCACGTACATTTCATGAGAAAAAGCAGTGGTATCGTCAAAGGATAAACATGAATGTCCTAATGATGAATCAGGAAGTCTCCATTGTAAAAAAAAAAAAAAAAAAAAAAAAAAAATCTACATTCCCAACTCAAAATTTTCTAGTGACTGGTCACATCTAAATTTTTTTTTTTTTTTACGGTGTTGTATATGGCTCAGTCAGTACTTCTACTCCCATATATGAAATACAGGGAATACAGTGGAATAGTGGATTACAATAAGGTTAGTAGTATACAACCCAACCCTAATAGTTAAATAATATTTTTTTTAATCATACCCTTATTGGGGGCTGAGCTCCCCTAAAATGAAAATCCTAGAAACGCCCCTGGTGTAGACACTATCACTGATTATAATCAACAGCTTCTACTGTCTTCAGTCTGGACAAGGTGTGAGCGTCATAACTCCAGGGACGGATTAACGCAGGGGTCTACTGGACACGTACTCGGGGAACTAGACCAGAGGGACCCGCCGAAACACTGCTCCTCCCGGAACACGATTTCAGCCAGACACCTCAGATTTCTGACCAAGTGGATTTTGAATGCAATTTCCCAAAAGAAAAAGAAAGCTAATATGAGGCAGAACGCACGCTTGCTGTTCTGTGGTGAATTCTCTCTTCATAAACAACAATGTACAGCTGTGCATACAATGTAAGAGATTCATTTCACAACAGCTTCAGTGATTATAATTAGAGTTTTTGAGACTGAAGTCAATGATAATGTTCTTGACTTTGATGATTGATTCTTTGCTCTCTTTCTGTACAGTGAAACGGTTATAATTGCTAACTTACAATGTTTTGACTAATTCATGTTAAATACAAAGTCAGTCGTATTAAATATATTTTATGACATGGTTAATTTGTGGTTATCATAGTTTAAGTATGTAGTTTTAGTTTTTTGCTTTTTAACTTTTAAAACCATAGTTAATTTTCAAGGGTATGTTAAGCTTAACTGTTAAAATCATTTGTGAATGAAGTTTAAGCAAACAGCACAATATAACTCTTTAATGTTTTATTATTTTGTTGTGTGTGAATAAATGTGCATATTTATAATAAATTACAACAATGATCTACCAAGTGTCAGGGGATCATCAACTGGATAATGAATTTGATATATAGTCCATATAGTCCATTGATAAGGTAAGTTTATATGTTGTTGTTACACATAACATATTAATGGTCCGTTGACCATTTTAACAATGTCCTTACTACATTTCTGTGTCTATGGAAGGTCTGAGAGCTCATGGATTACATCAAAAAATTATCATAATTTTTGTTCTCAAAGGGATTGTGTTCCTTTAAAAGGATACTTCAGCCATAAATGAAAATTGTCATAATTTACTCACCCTCATGTCATTCCAAATCTTTTTCATTCCTTCATGACTCCAGAAGAAATGATCAGAGATTCCAAGAAAATATTAAGCAGCACAACCATTTCCAACACTGATATTAAGAGAATCAAATCAGTATATTAGAATGATTTCTGAAGGATCATGTGACACTGAAGACTGGAGGAATGACTGGAGAAAATTCAGCTGCGCATCACAGAAATAAATTATATTTTAAAGTATATTTAAAAAAAAAACACATTATTTTAAATTGTAACATTTCATAATATGAGAATTTTATAAAACAAAATATATATTTTATTTCTCCACATAATTTTTAATGTTCTTCACCAGAACCATTGTATTATGCTTTATAAATGAGCATTATGTTAAGTATTAAAACATTGTCTTGACCAACTTTATGGTCATTACAGGGTCAGAGGAGAACGTGGACATTGCACGTTTAATGTTCTCAGTTCGTGGCACAGGGAGAAGCAGTTTCATTTCAGGAAAAAGTGTCCACAATCAAAGGTATGTAAAGAAAGTATTGTGTAGCAGACATATCTACTATGTAGTCTTGTGCTTTATTCTCCAAATGCTTGTTTGAACCAACTAATTGCTTCAGAATTATCTTGTGATGCTTTATGTTGTAGAATAGAAGGACTGTGGAGAGATGTGTGGACTGCAGTGACCAGTGTGTACTATGATGTACTACACTATCTTGAGGAAGCCAGCTACCTTCATACTGCAGACCAAACACATCTCTTCTGTTGCACTACACATTCCTTCCAAGGCTACAAGATGATCTAAATCTTTTCTGAGATGGGTGGGATAATCACCCTTTACGAACAGAACACAACATGTCTCCAAACCAGCTCTGGGAATTGGGTCAAATTCATTATCCAGTTGATGATCCCCGAGATGAAGAGGTGTAATTGTTCATGCAAATTTACAGCCATGTTTGTTTTTTGTTTTTTTTTTTAATTAAGCTCGTCCTTAAAATGGCAGAAATCCATGTAATGTCTTGGTAATCGTAGCATGTTGAAGCAAGTGGAGGATTTCAGCATGTCAGCAGTAACAACTTCCACTACCATCTTTCCATCTGCACTTCCCACCCCAGCCACAATTTCACCAAGTCCTTAAGCTCAGAGCTGGATGCTAGATAAAGAAAGAAAATAAAATAAAATAAAATAAAAATTTATATAATATATATATATACCCCCCTTTCCTATTTGAGAAATAGAGTAGTGGAAGTATGACGGCAAAACACCCCCCTCTGGTTACCACAAGATTTTCCTCTGGGCTTTTATGAGTTTCTTCAATTTATGAGTAAAATAAATTCAGTATTTAACATAATTCAACAATCCTCTGAAGTTTTGTTCTGCAGTGTACACTCCACACATCCCAGACGTTAAAAGCATATATTTTCAAAAATGTACATAAATGGTTCAGAACTCATGATTTGTGGGTGTGTGCAGTTTACATTGTAGAAGAAATATCAAAGTATTGTCAAGTGACATTTACCACAGGTTTTATTTTTACTCAATTTATAAAAGCCCATGGGAAACTCTTGAAGGAAGCAGTGGTGAAATAGTCTTTCAGTTTCTGACGTCATCCCTGCCACCACTCCATGATCTAATCCAGGTCATCAGACATATACCCAGTGCTGTAAAATCCAGAAAACTGTATCAAGTACATTTCATACACACCTAATAAAACAAATTAGTAAAGATTTATACCTGTCTCAGTGAAGTGACACAAATCCCCTGAGATGTGACATCTATCTTCTAGTGAACAATCGTGCTCGTCGTCATCATCCACACTGCTATCAGAGGGCCAGCAGATACAGGGAAGCAGCATCTGGAAACAATCACACATTTCTGTTGCAACAGTTCTATATGCACATCGCTTCATAACCAAATTAAACTTACCAAAGGGGTGAGTGAATTTTCACATTCCCTCGGAAAGATATCCACATCTTTCCTTTCAGTCAGCAGCGGCCACACTCTGGTTTCTTTGAGTCCTTTACATGTTTGTTTCACCTGCTGTAATCTCCTTCCAGTGACCTATTATTACATATATTAGGTTACATGAATACAATGAATATTATAGTACACCAATGCTAAAAAAAATTAATGCAATTATGAATTGTTTAAATTACAGCTAAATTATGCTACTAATGTAAATACCAGTTTTCTGGTTTCAGGAATATCATGGTCAGGACAGTCTTCTATCTGCACTGTAGCAGTCTCAGGTGAACCTCTAGTAGTACATGGACTATTGCTTGGCTGACTCCAGCCAGCCGAGGTCCACCATGTAGGAAAGAAAGTCCAATCATTCGTTCTGCAACAAGGAACAGATCACTCTCTACCAGAAATTGTGATGATGATGGAACAAGATGACCTGGTTCACCTTCAAAGAGACAGGTCCTTGCAGTATTTCCTGTTTTAAAATAACAGGCTAAAAGTTATGTTTTAGAGTCAAAGATGAAACAAAATACTATAGTCAGTGTTTCATCAAAAATAGCTGAAATACCCATGTTAAAATTAAATCCATATTTCCATAATCCATATCCATATTTTCATCCATTTGCATTGTCTTTCGCCCCAACCCAGCTTGCATATGTACCAGCTGCTCACTCTCCTTAGGTGTTCACTCATATTGGTGAGGAAGCAGATAAAAGTTAACATTTTCACAGGTTTGATGGTGGACAGCATTCGCCTTTTACCCCGTCCTTTGCTGGAAAAAAACGGAAATAACCTGTTGGCAAAAAATAAAAAATAAATCAATTACAAACCAAATAATTACCATCAAATAATATCATGTTTATTTATGTCAATATTAAATAAAAATGATGTTGTAAAACCTGGTCATCTCAGTTTGGATGGTGGCCCTCTGCTGAACAGTGTGCTGTCTATGGAGGCTGAATCATGAAACTGATTTAATGAAAGCAATTTAATAAAACTATGTATGCACAAATACATATACATAACAGGGAATTACTTTACCACACTATCCTTACTAACTATCCTTACCACAATAATAAATAAAAATACACAAAAACCCTGGAATTATCCTGACTGGGACCAGCTGCACTGCCTGAAGTCAGCAAAGACAACAAGTGCCTGGCTGACCTGACAACTTCACTGTCCTCTAAAAACAGTTCAAGCAGAATATATATATACATAGTTTCTTATCATATCTTATATACATTAATTATTGGTTAAATGGTCCACTGTTTATAATTATTTTTGCTAGACATCAGTTCAGGGTGCAGGGTAATGGTACGGAACATGAGAGAGTACAATAATTAGTCATTAAATGACTTACAATTAGAGATGCACTGATTCCAATTCCAGTTTTTTGTAGTTTGACCTGCTGATACTGATTTTAGCTAATTTCTAAGAACTACAGTTGACGGCATATAAAAACAATCTATAGGGTTTTTTTTTTCAATGCAAAAAATGTATTCATGTAATGTTTATAAATGGCCATTTTCTTTATTAATTAATTACATTTATATATCATCTTTCACATTAAATTCCTACATTGTGTTAATTAATTCAGTCAGAATAACAAGAAACTGTGGAGTTGTTCAAATGAAATTAGTATCAACAAACTCCATCTTTACACTGCAGAGGAAACAGAAGCTGCATCTGAAGTGCCATTAGATGTATTCACACAGACTGTTGATTCATTCGGAAAAATCAATCCACCAGTAGGTGGCGGCAAATGACTGTTTAAATAAGTGAGTCATTTGGTCATTGATTCGTTTAAACGCTGATTCATTCGGAAACAGCAAGTGATTTATGAATGGGTTACTCAATCATTAAATGAGCCAATGATTCAGTGACCCATTCATAAAAACAGTCACTTGCCTCTTTGCAGTAGTGTTGATATTCGGGTCGGTTCTGAAGTGTTGCTTACCTAAAACATTATCAATCCTTTTTTTTCTTCCACAGTATGCATCTATAACTTTCTGTGAGTGCTGCTGCACTCATTTCTTTTGATTTCTGCACGAGTCTCTCTCACATACTCAGTTTAATGTGTATGATATTGAGCGGAAATGAATGATATACTTTAATTGTGCCTGCAAGTTCAATGATTATTCACAATATTCAAGTTTTCAGCTCAAAACATGGCTTACAAAACATCATCGCGTGACCTTATACCAACTTGGATCTGATGTGGATTCTGATCACGGAATGAAAGAAGCACTATCAGAATTATGACGCTTACACCGTGTCTAGATTGGACGCGAGAGGTGCGCATACCGCAGGAACAGTATAATGGAAAATATTAGTGGTTTTGAAACCGCGCCATTAATCGCGGTATATCTTGAAGCCAGTAATCGGCTCATGCCTGTTCAGGAGCTACTTTTTAAAAATGAAAGCGGCTGAGAGCTACCAATGTTATACAGTACTTAAATCTCTTAATGTATCAATCCAAGCCGTTATACACGGCGTCGTTAAAATGTGCTGGAAATATTAAAAAAGTACTGATACACACACTGAAATAATTTTACCAATTTTATGACAAAAGCCAACAAATTAAATTAGCAGCACAATGCACTTTTTACTTGCCTAAACAGTGAAATAAAGCATTTAAAAAATCATGGCCAGATTTTAAACTAACAAAAAATATTGATAACATGTTATCTACTGACATGTACTACATGTTCAAATAAAGTTTTGACCAATTGAAAAAATAAAATTATAACATATCAGCCTTTAAATCTTTGTTTTATATATAAAAGGATGAGTCAGAATAAAAAAAATACATTTTATCTGCTCCATAAACAGTTCTTCATAAGCTAATGTGCATTCTAAAAATCTCAACACTTCTGATAACAAGGTCGGCTATTTTCCATCGACACGTTCAGATTTACAACAAAGATCTGCTCTGATTTCGCATTGGTCTGAACAAAACTATGTCAGACTGAATGAATTTGTAAATCCACAGTGTGACAGCAGAGGGCGCTTATGAACAGCAGAACAGAGCTGTTTCCACGGTAACCTCTGTAAACAAAGCTGCGGCTTCTAAACACGCTTTACACAGAGAGAAGATGGAGAGCAAATGCAGCCGAAAGGTTTCTCATTGGTGAAAAGAGTTTTACTGTGTTGGCCAATCAGCGGTAAATATACATTTACGTAATTTCCTTTAGACAAGAGAAGGTGGCGGCGATAAGACATGGTGTAATTATTCATCACACGTTTATCTATGCTTTATATACCACAAATATGTATATTACGATAGCTTGTTACAATCATAGGCGTAATTGGCGGGTGGGACATATCCCCACCAATTTTTGCCAGGGTCGATTTTGTCCCTACCACTTTTTGAAGTAGGCTAATTGAAAAATATCTTGCGTAAGGTATGCGTTAAAGGGAAGACAAGATCAACAAATCATTCTTCATAATCTAATTAGGGTAATAATAATAATAATAATAATAATAATAATAACATTTGACTCCTTACACATGCATAACTCGTGCATGCAATAACGACTCACTTTTCGTAATGTCATTATAGCATTTTATTTTATAAATGGAGTGCTTCCTTGTGCTAAGTAGGCCTGCCCTCTACTAAAGATTTTTCTAGTCAACTATAGTCGCGCGTTATATTAAAAGTAGTAATATAATAATATATTAACCATAGGCAGGCGAATTAGGCTATAGAGCCTGTACCGTGCTCAAGCTCGCGCATAAAGCAATTGCCTCCAAGCACCGGCAAAGTGATTATGAATGTGTCAGGGGAAAGAAGACATTTGAATTATTTATTAATAAACTACTTTCTGAATCAGTGTCCGGTGCAAAGATGAAGTTACCGAATGCCAACGCTGACTCGCCATCTCCACATGAACGTGCCTTTAATAGAAATGCACCTTTTCATACAGACTACAAAATCAAAGAATATTACAAAATACAGTGGGCGAGTTTTCAATTTATTTATTTATTTTATTATTCATTTAAAAAAATAATAATAACCTGTTTTGGTTATGTTTACTATTAATTGCAGGTCTCCAGACTGCGACCGACTAAATTTTTGTGTGCGTACACTGTAAGACCGAACAGTAAAGGTTTGATAAATAAAATGGGTTGTAATAACTTAAAATTTTTAAAAAGTTCATTAGTCTCAAATTTTCTGCGTCATGTGTACATTTTTTTATTTTTGAGTTTACAGTGCTCAACCGCTTTAATTTATTTGAAAGTTTAACGCGATTCCGCCTGACGTCACATCCATGTGCATTCACAACGTACATGCTCATCTTCGCTGGGAGAGAGTTCGACATTTCGGTCCGCTTGTCTCGGGTGCGTTTTTTTTTTTGGTCGAGAAAAGGTGAGAAAATATAGCGAAACAGGTTTTACAGTGGCAGTATCCTGTGAATACTCCTGAGAAGACACGCGCTGTGGCATGCAGCAATTTTACGAAGATCATCGGACAAAGTTTTACTCCGTTTTGACCACGCTGTCTGCTGTTATATCGATTTCGGTTTTGGGAACATTACGTTAATCTGGTAAGTAATCTATTAACTATATTTTACTGTCGTTTTACAATTATCTGCAAACTTAGTGTCTTGAAAGTGGATTTATTTTATGCCTTTACAAGTAAATGTGATGTGCATCGCAAACTAGCAAACAGGTAATCATTGAATTCGGGCATGACATTAACATGACATATCCTTGTTAAACACAGCCACAGTTGGGGTTCGCGTTTTGTGGTAAAAAAATAAATAAAATAAAAAATGAATAATGATTGTGTTGGCGTGCTAGAGCAGGGTTTTCCTACATAGAAAAATCGGCGGCACACACTTTCCTTGTAGCTGTTAGCGGCTCTGTTCACACACGCGTGGTTTCAGTTGTTCTTATATATTTTTGTAAATAAAGATCTTTTGGAAAGAATTCGTCGGCTTGGTGCGTTTACCTGAGTGTCAATGTTAAAGCACAGATTAAAACAAGCTGCCTTAATTACGTTTTTTACTTTAACGAGTTATATGCATGTTTTAATTTTTTTACAGAGTTTGTTTGTTACTTTAACTTGTATTGTACCACAGAGATAAATGCATTACTTACTGTGTTAGTTTACCAATGTTCACGCAGAAGTGCGTGTTATTAAGATTATCTATTACACATTACACATTTCTGTGCTGGTATTTAGCTTTTAACACTTTAAAAAGCAGACCGTATACTGATAAGTGTTTTTTGTGAACATTGCAACCTTACTAACTTTTGAATCTTCATTTTTTTAGGTTAAAACTGAAGCAGCTGGCCAGCAAACAGAGTTTTCAGTGCGGTATGTTGAAAAACTATTAACAACAATGGACACATTGCAATATAGTGACTAAAATGTGAATGAGGACAGTGTACATAGAACCATTTAAGCAAAAATCCAATGGCTTGGAGGTGCAAACTTTGTGCTGCTGCCTTTGATAAAAGGACACATGTACTGGAACATTATCGTTTACATCATAGCAGTGTTTGCTCAGTCAGTCCATTACCATGTGTCCATGATGACTGTGTCAGCACATTTCAGACTGTAAATGCATTAAAAATACACTTATCACGAATACATACTCAGATGGAGCATGATGTCAATCCAATGGAAAGGGTTTCATTCATCTGTCCTAAATGTGGTTTCAAGCAGCCATTTAATGGGAAAACTATCCTCAGTCATTTAAGGGCACATTTAAAACAACGTGAGATGGTGGATTGTCCATATAAAGACTGTCACTATCGCAGTAATGTGTATACCTCTTTCAATGCCCACAAAAGTAGGCATCATCCAGATGCTGATGCTCATTTGTCAAATTTTAAGAATGATATTATCTTAACAGAAACTGACAGCCCCACAATGCTGGGTCAAGTTGCAGCCACTGACTTTCCTCAGAATCCTCCTGAGCATGAAAGTCCTGACTATAGTCCTCTTGAGTCGACTTATGATACTTGTGAATTGCAAGCTCAACTAAAAAGCAACTTGTCGTCTTTGTTCTTGAAATTGCACAGTATTCTTCATGTTTCAGAGACGGCAATACAAGACATAGTTGAGAATTTGGGGCAGATATTCTTACTGTCCAAACCTCTTGTGAGAGACTCTATTATGACGGTTCTTCAAGAACATGAACAGTCAATCAGTGTTGTCCTTCTTAATGATTTAGTTGAAGCTATCATGAAAAGTAATGTTTTTGGCAGTGCAACTGCGGAAGGTGCAGAGCTGTCTACTTCTAAAACATTTGTGAGAAGCAACTACCCTCTGGTAATGCCAGTACAATATACTGTAGGTTTGAGAGAATGTTCCAGTACTACAAATGCTTCAAGCTATGTTTACAAATACTGATCTGAATGAAAAAATTCAAGCCAGCCCGTCATCACCAGGAATGTACATGTCTCATGAAGATGGAACCTATTTTAAAGAAAACCAGTTTTTGTCAGAAGCAGGAGAGCTGAAATTGTCACTCATTTTGTATATGGATGACCTTGAAATAGCAAATCCTTTAGGCACATCCAGAAAAATCCACAAGCTTTGTGCAGTATATTGGTTGCTTGCAAACCTACCAGTAAGTATAGGTCCAGCCTACATGTCATACAGCTAGCGCTGCTATGCAAAGTATCTGACGTGCAGAGGTGTGGTTATGAAAGTATTCGGTCACCTTTGTTGAAAGACTTGCAAACTCTTGAACAGGATGGCATTTTCATTGAAACCCTTGGTCCGCGTGTTCAGGGCACCGTGTTGTGCGTTGCAGCTGATAACTTGGCTGCTCATGGTCTTGCAGGCTTTGTGCAATCATTTCGAGGACAATACGTCTGCAGATTCTGTTGCTGTACTACAGACCAAATACAGATCAGCGAAGTTTCTGAAGGAGAGTTCAGCATGAGAAAGAAGGAAACTCATGATCTACATGTCCAAAAAGTTGTGCAGGAAGAAAATGTAGCTCATTTAGGTGTTGTGGGTGAGTGTCCTCTTAGCAAGGCCCTGCAGTATTTTCATACCGTTACAGGTTTCCCACCAGATACACTGCATGATTTGTTTGAGGGTGTTGTACCTGTTGAGTTGGCTTTGTGCATCCGTGAAATGATTCGGCGGAAGTATTTCACGCTTGAATATCTGAACACAAAGATTCGCACATTTCCGTATCAGCATTTTGACAAGATTGATAAGCCACAAAGACTTTTGTTGCCAAACTAAGTATTGGAGGAAATGGACATGAAAATTCTGCTTTGCTGAGATTATTACCCTTGATGATAGGAAGTAAGGTCCCAGAAGGCAATGAAACATGGGACATAATAATGAACCTTAAAGAAATTGTCCAGCTTGTGTTATCTCCTTCTTTCACAGAGGAATCCCTTCAGTACCTGCAGACCAAAATAAGTGATCACAGACAGGTTCTTAAAGCTGTGTTTCCAGACTTTAATCTCAGACCAAAACACCATTACATTGAACATTACCCTGAACTGATCAAGTGTTTTGGGCCTCTGGTTCATCTGTGGACCATGAGGTTCGAAGGGAAACATCGTTTTTTTAAAAGGGTGATGCATGACACAAAATTTCAAAAATGTCTCGAAGACTCTTGCGGATAGGCATCAGTCCATGATGGCTTTTCATATGAATGCCCCATCTTTTTTCAAACCCCAAATACAAACCAGAAGTGTTACTTCTGTGCAGGTTACTACTCTACCTCAAGTGGCGAAAGACTTCATAAAGACCAAGACAGACAGCCAAAATATATATAGCACATCAGTGGTCTCCATACATGGCACAGATTATGCAAATGGGATGTTTGTTTCTGCAGGACAGTCAGGGGGACTTCCTAATTTTTGCAAGATTGAATGTATACTTCTTGTAAATAACTCTGTGTCATTCCTGTGCAGGTCCTACGAGTGCTGGTACATTGAGCATTTAAGATCATTTAAGCTGACATCATTGGACAACTTCTCTGTGCATGAGCTATCAGAACTAAACGACACAGTAAGTCTCCCAGCATACAACATTGATGGATATTTGGTGTTAACACAGAAAAGGTTCATTTTGATCAAACACCTGGATGACTAAAATGCATTTAGAAATGTTGACTTAGTCATTTTAAATGAAGTTGGGAAAAACATTGACACAAGCTTTTTTTTCTTTTCTTTTTTTTTTTTTTACAGGAATGGAAGCGCAGAACTTTTTCCTGCATGTCCATACATCCACTGACATTGTGAGGAAGATGACTTTATCTTCACGTCCAGCATCTGTGGAAGAGCTAAAAACAAAGATAAAAGAGAAATTTGATCTCACCATTGACTTTACCCTATCATACCAAGATCCTGACTTCAGCGGGCAGCTATGTTCCCTTTTAGACATTGAGGAACTTCCACAGAAGGCTGTCCTTATAGTGGTGCGATCTGAGAGTGATGCTAGTTCTGTAGCATCTGATGACACCGTAATATCGCCACATGCAAGGATTCCAGAGAGGGCTGAAATATGGCCTTGCATTTTTCGAGTGCCCACTTTTTCTTTTGAAGTAGAACTTGTACTTGCTGAGGGAAATCCTGCATACGAGACAACAGGAAAGACTTTGAAGTTAAATAGAGGACAAAAGCACAACATTCTTGAGACCCTAACAGAACAAATGCATGGCTATAAGGCATACCCTAATGTTAAGGAAATTTCTATGGTAGCAGAAGCCCTTGTTAACAAGCATCCCTGTCTAAAAGAGCCAGGCTCTTGTGCAGGTTGGTATGGATGGAAGAACAGCCTAACATTTAAGATGGGCAGCTACCGCACAAAATTAAGTTGTGCTGGATCTCAGGAAGTTGCTGTAAATTCTGGAAAGAGGAGTAAAAACAACCCCCAAAAAGATGCCCCTCACACGAACATCAAAAGACCAAAAAGGGCAGAGAATAATTTCCTTCCAAATTTCCCAAGAGATGAAGATGTTTCAAGCCTCGAAAACAAAGACAAAGAATTATAGATGAAGTTCAGATGACTGACAAAAATCTCGTCCTGATCACAAAGTTAATGCACAGCACTTTTGCGGCGCTAAGAGATCGTCAGTTAATGAAATCCTGAAACGATGGCCGGCTCTTAAATTAGAGTCGCAGGTACAGATATTTTCTTTATTATAACTCTTCAAGATCTTTACATTTAATTGTTTGTTGTGGTTGTGTTGAATGTTCAAAATGTGTAAGTTTCTTTTTGTGAGTGTTTTTACAGATCTGTGCTGAGTTTCACCCTAAAGAATCGTTTCTTTGCTCAACTGGACCAACACACCCCCGGCTTCAGAGCCGTTTCAGAAAAAAGCTTCTGAACTCCTGGATCAGCTCTTCAGGATTTATGACCTCCAGCTCAGTTGGTTACAATTCTTAATGCCTGGTAAAGGTGCTTTAGGTGCTTAATTATCTGTAGTTGAACTCTAATGGTTGGTTCATGAATAGTGTTGTGAGGCTATACTGATTAGCATCCGTACTGAATTATTCATTTATTTTTTTCTGACAATGAAAGGATGAAGTTGATGTCCATGTTCAAGATGTGGGACGTAAGTGTGCATATTCAGCAGTGTCTATAGTTTATTAAAATAATTGCCGTCACATGTGAACACACCTATGATCTGATTGTGATTAATAGATGTGCAGGTTGAGATTGCGTTTGGCTTTTTTGGACTGTCCTGGTATTTGACTGCAGGTTTGGTGTCAGCTTTAAGAAAGATTTTAGTAATGGGTAATTGTTTCTCTTGTTGTCTTTAGGTGGAGCAGTCTGATGAACCGAACATCAGTGATGTACCACTTGGGCTCCTCCTAAGCTATCACACATCATCAGATGCACATTTTTCTGCCCAGAGAGGATTGCAGTTCTGATTGAGGGTAACATTGTTATTGAGTCCTCCACACTGGCTGATGCATTCGTCATTCTCTTTGCACTTACATACACCCTGCACCTTAACTATCCAAAACAATTGCTCAACACATTTGACTTCGTCCAAAAGGTCTTGATGGGTCTTGAGGATGGAAAGTTGAGGCCTAGAGTTCTGAGTCTGAAAAATGTCCTGTTAGCAGTAGTGTAAGCACATTTGTTTTTCTTGCTGTAAAACATCTAACAGATGGGTTTTATAGAGATTGTTCCTGAAGTTTTAATGTGTTAAAGTTGAATGAAGTCCTGTTTTGTACATTTTTATACTTGTGTAATATGTTTGTGTATCTAATACATATATTTGTATTGACAAATATTCTAAATGTGTCCTATGGTGTGACAACAAACAATGTGGAAAAAAATCATTATAAATAGTTCAATCTCTTTAATGGTTTTTGTAACTTTCTCATGCTATTTGTTTAATTGTTATTTCTAAATCGTTGCAATGTCACACCATAGGACATATTTACAAATATAATACACACAGGTGATTTTAAAATTGTGGAATGGTGTGGTTGCATTAGGCATCTGCACATAGGGTTAACTGCAAGTTAAAAGATGGCTTCCTTGCAGCAGAGGATTGCACACTGCCATACTGTTTTGTATATTAAACCTCTTACAGAATTGTTGTATATTATAGTAGTTGTAATGTTAAATGTTTGTTGAAGGACTGAATGTTCACAGAGGATACTTGCACATTGGTGTGACTGAGAGATTCTGTATCTGTTTACATCGCAGTGCACAAACTTCAGCTTTATTTTGTGTACGTAACAAAACACTAAAGATAAGCTTTGTATTATACTTATAATATTTGTAATACGTGTTACACTTCATACATCTGTATTTTATCATTTCAATTTGTTACAGTTAAATGTTTTAGAAAACTTATAGTGATCCGGATGTTGAATGACGTCGAGGCAATTTGGAAAGTTTACACATGGCACATTCATGTGTCTTGAGTATTTTGTGTTTGTTTACATTGCAATAATATGAGATATTACAAATATTTCAAGAAGGTCATATTTGGTTAATAAACAAGTTACTTGCACTGAAGTCTCTCTGTGGTTATTTTGCCTTATTCAAAATTTTAAGTTTTAAATTATAGGAGGATTATAAATCTAGGACTGTGTAAGAGTCCCCAATTAATGTAAAAAAAAAAAAAATAAGTTAACAAAAAATGAACAATTTGATTGTAAGAATGCAAATATTTCATTTTAAAACTACTGAAAATGTTCAAGTTATCTGTACCCAATATAAATATGTACTGTAAACTCAAAATACCTAGTTAAAAAATAACATTATATGGTAACAGACACTTCTAAAATATATTTTATTGAACTTAAAAAAATTAAGTTAATTTGGGGATTAATAGCAGTATTTTTGGGGGCAAACCAAGCCAGTCGATTTGGTCAGTCAAACTTTTAAATACATTTTAGCATTTCTGTAGTAAAAAAGTCACAATCCATGTACCATTAAAAGCGGTTATGATTGCAGCAAGCTCGTGAGGTTGTCATGGCAACCAGATACATTGCACGCGAATTACTTGTAAAGGCTGCGCTGTCTATTTCTGCTGCGATAGCAATAAACAGGTTGAATAGAATGCACCATAAACATGTTTGCCAACAGAATCACAAAGTAGATTTTAAGCAGATTAACGAGTGAATTACCCACTGCTTTAAAACAGATATCTTTTGGACATTATTAAAGTTAAACGCACAGGCACACAAACACATTTAGTAACGTTATATCTTACTGAAAATGGCCGGTTAAGCAGTTTATATTCTGAAATATATTTCTAGGTTGTGTTCTGTGTGCATTAAATTACATTTGGATGTAAATGGTCCTTTTCCTGACATAAATGTTCAACACTGAGCTTTTAACGGAGCGTCTGGATCACCTTTATGACGCTGTCGGGGTCTGGAGTCGGGCATCTAGCTTCATCTGTCTTTATTTAGGTTAGGTTCAGATTCCTCTGCAGTTGTTGTATGTTGTGAACCCCCCCCCCCACTAAATATCCATTCATGTCATGCAACAGGCAAGCATAGGCTATTATCCGCCAAAGTGCAGATTCGTCACGTGCCAACTTCTTACACAAATAAGATTGGGAAAGCCTATTAGTAAGTCTGATTTTATTTATTAATTTACTTACAATAAATAACAATAAAATATATTAAAATAACTACTTTATGTGCATATTTACTTTTGAGTTGAAAACATTATTAGTTAACAAATAATTAGTAAAATCTTTCAATCGTTAGGGGGGCAACGATTGAAAATGATAGGATAATTTGCTAATTACTTATTGCAAATATAATTATATATGCAATTATATTTAGCCTCAGCATTGTAATACATTATAAACCAGTATGAGTTGAGTGCAAATTGAGTGTAAATTTTAATTCTAATTATTAAATGGATGCACCTTATTAGGGAAAAAGCCCTCCCTACACCTACCCTAATCCTACCTAATACTTTATTTTCAACTATTTGATGATTTTCTTCAATTTTATTAAAAATAAATGCTTTTCTGATGTGATTAGAAGTTTGAAAAGGGAGAAAAAAAAAGTTCGCCAAAAGGCAGATTCGAACCCAGGTCCATCGCGTCAGAAGGAATAGAATGACACACGCTTCACGGTCTACACCAATCAATCTGATAGTTGGAAGCCGTCTTTTGTAATGTTTTCACAATCCGCCAACAGTACCAGCTATTTGCACTTTTTTAGTGTAAAATAGACGCCGATTTTTTTATTTTTTATTTTTTTGTACTATTATTATTATTATTTTTTTCCAACAGTTAAACAGTTGCCCACAGAAAAAACAGGGGGTGCTGCAGCACCCTCAGCACCCCCACTTCCCGCGCCTATGATATGACATCAAACCTCAACTTGTTTGAACTGCGCAGCGCCGAGTCAGGAGCGCGAAGGTGCGCGCAGCAAAAATGACGCGAATATTGATGATTTTGCTCGATAAAGTAAAGTAAAAGACCGCTTCTAAACCAAAGAAGGGGAACATGTTGGTATTATTGTGGGGGAAAAAACATGCAAGCACTGTTACCGACAGTAAATTTAGTTTGACTTTTCTTGTTTTGTGTTTTCATTTTGAAAAGCTTATCTTTGCTGTTTACCCCACGTTATGCCATGGAGGCTCACTATTATTTTTATTTGATTCCTCAGTGTTTGCTGAACGTTCTGTAATTTATTAGTCATTATACAGCCTAGTTTGGCCTATGTCATGCCTCATCTTATTCGTTTTTTTTTTTTTTTTTTTTTGTTAATAAACGTTTTAGCTAGTTTGTCATTGAATCTTACTTTTTTATAGTTGTTGTGCATTTTAATTAAAAATAACAATTAATCCATTTTCTTTTGTCTTAAAAGGTGAAAGATGTAAGCAAAACAGACAATTGTCGTTTTATTGTAAAACCTGACAAGATCGCAAAATCGAAAGTGAAAGCATCCGAAACCGGGCTTATAATATAGCGAAAAAGAACATTCAAATCACAAATAATACTACAGATGAAAAAGAACGGGTTGAATGTTAACCACTTTCGTTTCCATATAACTATGATGTAAATTCATCAGCATACACTGATTAATAGCATGTTGTAGAAAAATAAATAAACAAATATAAACTGTGCTCATGCGACGAACTGAGAAAGTCACAAAAGAGCGACAAGTGGGAATGAGTCTGGAGCGCTGAGTTGCCCAGCTCTACCTGTCAATGATCTATCACCCCCTCAGCACCTCAAAATTCTCTGGCACCGCCCCTGGTACATTGATGTATTTTTGAAAAGTGGAAATTAAATTTTTCCAACTCTAAACCCAGTCCCCAAGTAAATTAGATTATCAAATAAAAAACTAGCAAAACGAGTTGCGCGGTGTCCTCACCAGTTTTCAAATCACATTTACGCCACTGGATACAATACGATCATAATTGTATCATAGTTTCTTGTTGTTGACAGACATATGTACAGTGAGACAAAACGATGACCGCATATGCATCGACGGCAAAGCCCTCAGAATTGGTAGTTCATATCAGTGTCCTTTTTGTGCAGTACAGAATACATCCTGTAAGTATAATAATTATTACTATTACAACTGTACTAAGATCAATTCACAATCTATGAAGACGCTTAGACTAAATAAAACTAATTTAGAGTTTGTTTCTACCTTTCTACCCAACTAATGTAGAGTATATTCAAGTTTCAAACACACTGGTTGTGAAGAACCCTTTCCAGAGAAATATAAAAGGAAATGTCTGAGTAAATTGCATTGTTTTTAATCCCATTGATTTATCTCTATCAACATAATCACACACGATATAGTAACAATATATTGTAATCTTTATTTGCTGGAAAATGACAATCAGTCAAATTTGTGTTTTTAGCACACCTGACACATAGGCCTGTCGCGACAGTCAATAAATCAATTAATCGCACGATAAAAAAAAAAAAAATGAGCTCGATAATTTTTCCGACCGCGATAATTTCTTTTTTTTTTTAATTTTTATTTAAAAAATGTAACATGATGTGGGGTTAGTCTGGAGCGCAGCCTGTGGACACCCCGCGGCAGAAAACACCCTCTCCGGTGGCACAGATGTCCCGGGAATAAAGAGATAACGTCTCGCTAGAGCGGCCAGCTTTGGGAAGCGCCTTTCATCTGCTTGAGGATGTTTGCGTCGCAAGTGATATTGCATTGTGCTTGCACTACTGCTTTATTTTAATACCGCGTAGCATATTTTGCAAGTAACTTCGTTGCCCTTTCTGTCGAAATGGCCCCACATAGTAGCCTACTTTTCGCTCGCTTCATTTGGCTTGCTCAGCTAAATATGTCTGTAGGCGTGTGGTTGCGCGAAAACAAAGTTTAAAACAAAGTTTTAAAAACAAAGTTAAAACAAAGTTTAACTGATAGTATTAGGGTCCGTTCACATGTGGCTCCCAATACGCGTGGAAAACGCTAGGCACGTCGCTTTCTCCTCCTTTCCAAAGCGCTCGGGCAGTTGCGCTCCTGAGGCGTGTGTCGTTGCTAAGCCTCCATCAGCTGCGATATCCGTGATGTGACACCCTGAAGTATGCCTCTGCTGAATAACTTTTATCCCCGGTGGGGATAAAACATCATGCAAACCCGCTCTGACGTCCCGATCTGAATCAAATGATTCGCGATACACGCTTTGAAGTCCAGATCTGAATCAAATGATTCGCGATACACGCTTTGAAGTCCAGATCTGAATCAAATGATTCGCGATACACGCTTTGAAGTCCAGATCTGAATCAAATGATTCGCGATCCGAGTGGAGCTTCGAAACAGTGAATCATTTTGCGACGCAATGGTTTAACTGATTCGGAGTTTCAAAAGCTCCGTTGTGTTCTTTGCTCGCTTTCTCTATGTAATTTGTTGTTTGAATAACCGTGGACTTTAAATCATTACAATTAATAGGCCTAACGTAGGCTTACAATGTTTTTATTAAACTGAGATCACACTTAATACAATTTCCGTCTTATTAAAAACATTTCATAAAAATTTTCAAAAGCATCGCCCCCTCTGTTTTTTTCACAAATCGCACCCTGATGATGATGATGATGAAAACATCAACAGAGAAATTAATGCATTTCATTTTGAAAAGAACATCAGCGTGCATGAAGAGATCAGTGATCTGAATCCTAAATCAGAGGAGGTGAAGGCTGTGAGAGATGCAGAGGAGGAGCTGAGTGTGTCTGACATCGCACTGATTGAGAAAGACTGCAAGGATAATGAAACTGTGCATGGAAATGATGTAATAAAATCAAATGCTCCTGTGCTCTCTTTAGCTGTGTCACAAAGTTTAGTGTGCACACTTCGGAGGGCACGGACTTCCTGATTGTGACACCAGAGGTTCCTGATTAGCGCTCTGTCGCATAGCAACGGTGTGAGAGGAGAGCAGAGAGAGGACAATCCTGTCAGGACAGATGGAGCCAAAACTGCTCATTTTTGTTTTTATGTTACGTCATAATGGAGGAGACGGTGATGTACCTCAGGCTTAGCAAAATGTGTTAATATTCTGACAAAATATGTCATTTTCAAAATAATCAGAGGTGGACTGTAAGGAAGTACATTTGTTAAGTATTCTCGAATAAATATGAAGTACTAACTTTTATTTATTTTTTTCTCACAGGACAGCAACACTAAAAATATGGTCTTTTACAATATGATGCATTGTTGTAGATTAAACTATCAGTATATTTAGTAGGCAACTTTAAATGTAATAACCTTGAACATTTTCAGAAGTAAAATGCAACATACACATCAGTGCAGCCGTAATATTAATGCAAAACCATCCAAAATTATTTTTTTCAGAACAATACTGTATACCTTTAATGCCTTAAATATATTAGAGTATGCAAGATAATACTTCTACTTATAGGATGGTTTACTTAAAGGATAGTAAATTCTGTAATCATTTACTCACCCTTCAGTTGTTCCAGGTTTGGAATTTTCATTTTTGGGTGAACTATCCCTTTAGCTAAGGTTTTAAATATGACTAGTTTTTCCCCAGTGTGGTGTATTAGTAGTTACTAAAAGTGTCTTAATATTTATTTTACTAATTACTTTGTAATAGCTCTAAACTGTTTCTCTTTTCCTTCTCTCTCTAAATCAGAGCAGACCCCTGTACTGCAGGATAAAGCTGAATGTGGCAGCGCTGGACAGGTGTTTAATGGTTTTGTTCTGACAGTGCTGCTGGATCTTCTGAGAAGTGCCACAATCCAGACCCTGGTGTTTCTCTTCTGTCTGCCAGCGGTACATCATACAGAGTGGTCTCCAGAGTGTTTGACATGTGCCTCGTTCCTCTGTCCACCACATTATCCTCGAGTCTCTGAGGAGGTGCTGGACATTCACCAAGAGATTGACCTCCTGAAGACCCCAGAACACACGGAGACAGGGCTGGGCTCAAACTGATGCTGTTTTCTGATGTTAAACATAAGCTATGCTGTAAATAGTTGCTAAAAGTACTTTCAGTAATGTATTGAACTATTTGTTTTAATGTGTAAAAAAAAAAATACGTACAAAAAATAAATGTATAGAAGATTGTTTGTAAGCTACATTAAAATAATGAACAACGTACAAATAACTTTATGTACTCTTTTTATGTAACTCTTTTATTTACATGTGAATATGCAAAACAAAAATACAAAATGTACAGAAAGTACTCATTTATTTATTTTTTGTCTTAATTTAATTTAATTTAATTTAATTTAATTTAATGCATCGTTCATAGAGTAGATCTTTTCCAGTTACTTCATTAACAGGAAGTCTTCTGATTATTAGTGACTGCAGTCTTGTGATGATAAGAGATACACACATGAACCCTTTTTACAGACTGTAATGATGCACACACACACACACATATATATATATATATATATATATATATATATATATATATATATATATATATAAAGCTAGAGGAATGACGGTAAAGTGTTTAAAAACTGTTTTATCTTTAATCTTGTAAATAGATACATTGTAATATTTGAAGGTTTAATCTGTTCCTATAAAACACAGGTTTCATCAGATTTGATTTACTGTTACTAGTCATCTACTATCAAGACCAGTCCATTCACTATGATGTATATGAAAATTGATTCCTGATTATTGAAAAGAAACTTGTAATACATTCAATCCCAGTGTATTTACTTATGTTCTTTTTGTTGCATTATTATTATTTTCTTTTGTATTTGCAGGTCGTGTACATGAATGCAGCAAATAACAACCGGGTCTCGACATCATACCAATTCTTATCAGAAGCAATCCAGAAATTTGGCATACTGTCAAGGCAAGTACAGTAAAGAAAAAAGCATTTGAATTGTTTTTGGATGTACAGATTGGCAGGTTCATGTTTTCTTCAAGAGGCACTGAGCAACATAGTTTCATATCTGATAAAAGTGTCCATAATCAAAGATAAAGAGATATGAGATTAAACTGCTAGGACATCAAAGAGCCATATCTAGGCTGGGACATAGCTGTGTGTTGCTTCAAGAGAGCAATAATATATTTGTGTTGTGTTTTATTTCCTTATTTTTATTCATTTATCACTTAATCATATAATCATACAACAATATAGAATCATTAGCCATTAATGTATTGTATCATTTCATTAATTTTTTAATTATTTAATCATTTAATAATTATCGCTATTAGCCATGTTTTATATTTTACATTTCTTACTTTTCATGCTATGCATTTTTATTGTGTAACCTTATAAATTCGGGGTTTTATGAACTGTTTTATCTACATGAGTAAGAAATAAGAGGGAATGTTTATGGAATTCAATCTTTATGGGATATTGTTGTGAAGCAGAACAGGAACAGTTTATTTATACTGAAACACGCAACTAAGATTATTTAATAAACTCTGCTCCTTTTTTGCACAAATGCTTTTATTTATTTATTTATTTATTTATTTATGTATTTATTTATTTATTTTTTAAATGATTTTGTATGCTAAAACGTGTACTTATCGTTTTCCCAGTGTGTGTGGAGGACGCTCCCTTACACACTACAGGCGAAGCGAAATCAAAAACAAATCCGTATATATATATATATAAATAACTCGAAGTTTGATCTGATGTATTCTATTAGTATGTTAGACGTGAATGCCTGTAAAACTGGATCAAACGTGCACCGGATGAGAGATCGCGCTCAGGAAGTGACGCCATCATTGTTTTTCGCGTCACAAATCAAAAGTGAAAGCAGATGTTCAGAGTTAATGTTTCTCCATTTAAACAACCAGAATCGATTCTATTCGGAATATTAAAGTGTTTCATAGGAACTAAGTAATGATTTTCGTGTAGCTGCTTCATAGAAAGGCGGTGGATTTTGTGAATCTGTGTAAATAAGGTGAGAGCTGAGTGTTTTACAGTGACTTCCGCTTTCAGATTTCCTCTAAAGGACGTTTAGTTTTATATGTTTTAATGGTGTCTTTTTCAAGCAAATGAAGGTGGTGTGTTTGGTGTTGTGTGTGTGGTTTATTTGATCATTTGTTAACACACGACTAACATTGTGTATCTGAGTGAACGCCGCTCTCATGATCTGTTTCTCTCAGGATCCGTTCAGCTCAATTATTGAGTTTGTTTGTCATTTCTATTCAGAGTCAGTGCTGGAGATCAGATTCTGTTTCATCATGAAGGACACACAAACATCCACAGATCAAGAGTTTTCTCCAGGATGCAGGTACTTTGAATAAACACTGTATTAAATCACCTTCAATGATGAGAGATGTGAGTCTCCTTCGTGTTTTTGTGTCTGGAGATTTTTAAGTTAAAATGAAGAATTTATTATAATATATATATATATATATATATATATATATATATATATATATATATATATATATATATACATATGATGACACATAATTAATAGCCTTTAAAATGATTATCATCATAAAGGATTAAATCTGTTTTGTTATAGTTCAGTTCATCAGAAGAGATCAGAAGCAGAGTCCAGCTGTGTGTCTGTGAGGAGTGATTGGTCTATGGATCATCCAGAGAACTTTAAGAGTGGAGATACAAAGACTGATCTCAGGTACAGTTTTATATAAATATTTTTATAGCATGTCATTTTCTATTATATGATTATATAAGTCTATATTTTCTACAATTTGAGAAATTCTTCTATTTTTATCTTTATCTGATATTTAACATACAGTCAAACCAAAAATTATTCAGACACCAGATATCATTTTTGATATTTTTTTACTAGTGTGTGCAGAACACTATACTTCATTTATGTAAGTGATGATAGCAAAATAAAGTAAACTGTGACAGATTTTACCCCAAAATTCTTCATACAGTGGACTACCAGTAAAATTAATAAAAGAAATTGGGACCAAAAATTATTCAGACACTTTTGACCTGACCATGTTTTGCTCAAGTGTTTTTTCTTTAATTGCTAATGCGACCTTTTTACACCACAGACTGAACAAAGTTATGCATTGCTTGGTAATTAGTCAACAAAGTATTGATAGTTGTGTAAATATTCTCTGCTGAAAAAACTATAGACACATCACATCATTTGTAATGGTTTTACTGGTTATAATGGGAATTGTATTGGTTTTAATGGAAACTGTAATGGACCCTGTTGGTCTCTACTGGTAATTGGTCACCTTCTATTGGTGGCTTGTTAAAACCAGTAAATCCTGATGGATTATGTACCAAAGCACATTACACACAACCCCCCCCCCCCCCCCCCCCCATCATTAACAGTTGATGGTTTGTTATGGTATTTGTAGTGGAAACCATTTTGTGAAGGTTCTATTGTTTTTTTTTTTCTTTCTTTTGTTTTGTTGTTTCTCAGCAGGGTTGTCATACAACAGTTGTCTGAATTTTTGGTTGATTGTAATCCATTACATACCTTTCTATCAAAGTTACAGTTGAGGTCAAAAGTTTACACCCCCTTTCAAAATCTGCAAAATGTTAATTATTTTACTAAAATGAGGGTTCATGCAAAATGCATGTTATTTTTATTTATTTTTATTTAGTACTGACCTGAATAAAATATTTCACATAAAAGATGTGTATATAGTCCACAAGAGAGAATCAGAATCTACTTTATCAAGTGTGTGCAGACACACAAGGAATTTGTTTTGGTTTTTAAGGTGAGAACAGAAAACACTTTAATAGTACAACTTAACAATAAATAATAATAATGTGTATGAATCTGGAACAGAAGATTTATGTACAGATTTGTGCATTATTTACTCTATATACAGCTGTATAAATAAAGAGATCTGCATATGTATTTACATAGTACTTGAGAAAGAGGCAGTAATTAGAGATGGAGAATGAATTACAGAACACAGGTAATGATGTTAGTTGTTTAATCTGGAGATGGTGTTTGAAGAAGGAAGTACAGCCTCTGCTGAGCCTTTATCACGATGGAGTCGATGTGAGCGTCTCACTTCAGGTGCTGAGAGAGAGTGGTGTCCAGGAACCTGAATGACTCCACTGTTGTTACAGTGCTGTCTATGATGGTGAGTGGAGGGAGAGCCTTTTCACACTGAAGACAACTGAGGGACTCAAACACAACTATTACAGAAGGTTCAAACGCTCACTGATGCTCCAGAAGATAAAACCATCCTCAGTTGTCTTCAGTGTGAAAAGATGGATCTCAGAATCATACAGTCACTGCTGGAAAGGGTTCAAATACACAGAAATGCTGGAAAACCAAAGAATTAGTGGGAGCTGAAGGATTTTTCTGAAGAACAGCAGACAGTTTAACTGTTCAGGACAGACAAGAGACTCATGAACAATTATCACTAAACACAAACACACAGCTGTGGATCATTCAGCTAACAACACAGTACTGAGTGAGTCGAGGGGATGTAAACTTTTAAACAGGGTCATTTTTATAACTTCAATTATTTTCTCTTGTGGATCATATGTAAACATGTCTTATGTGAGATATCTTATTAATTATTAGCACATTATTGAGGCAGAAAAACTGAAACAAGTGGAGGAAAAAAACACAAAATAATGAACAAATGTTTTGTGCCTTTGTACGTCAGAATCAGAATGCAAAAAACATGATTTTCATTTTTACAGAATACCGTCATCGAAGACACACTTTGAAGTGAAACACGTTTATGATTTCAAGCATTAAAGAGACAGACTGCACTGATGAATAAAGCATGAATTTGATGTAAACAATAGATCTACATAATATTCAGATATGAAGTTCATAGAGGAAATAGTGTATTAGCCCTACAGTTATGGCATATAGTGATATTTACACCTGAAACATGTACATAGACTAGACAGTAGTAGCAGTAGTTCTAGTGTTTTATCATGAAGAACAGTTAATAACACACTTACCCAGAAGTGCAGCTCAGAATCAGTATAGAGTTGTTTGGCTGCTTTATAATAGTCTTGTAGAGCTGCGGTTAGTGTTCTTGTCACTAGGCAGTACTTCAGTTTGTAATAGACAAATATCAGTATTCAGTGTGCTGGACGTGACTGTAAAATACTATGTTATATGCCTGTGTAGAGATCTGAAAGCCTTGAGCTTTTCTTTCGTATAGACACTGGGTTTTTCCTCAAGATAAATGTAATTTGAACTATTTGTTTGGATGCTTGACCCCTGTATGACCGAGAGTGCGGGTCAGAAAACCTCACAGCATTGCTAAGAGTTTGTTTATTAGTGGAAGACAAACTGTCTTCTGCTGGCACACCATTCACACATGTGGAGAAGCGTCCGGATCAGATGATCATGATGTAAATGTGTTTTGGCGTCACATCTGACTGATGCTGCAGATTCTCACTTTCTGTCATCATCACTGTTTACAGCAAAAGAGTGTGATATCTCTGTGTGTTTTCTCAGGATCTGCAGTCAGAGATCTTCATCTCCTGATCACAGCTGTGTGTCTCTGAAGAGTGACAGATCCATGGGTCATCCTCCTAATCTCAGTGATGAAGCAGTGACCTCTGACCCCAGGTGAGGATAATCGTGTGGTGATGATTGAAGGTGTTGAAGACTCTGTGAGGAGCTTGTTTTATTGGCTCTTGTGCTCCTGAACACACTTCACTGTTCACACACATCTAGTGTTTGCTGCAGATGAGAGTAAAATGCTCGCACTGTCGAGTCCTGACAGAGAGATGAGTTATGATTTTATTTACACAGAGTTAAACAGATCAACAAACTGAAATTATACTGAAAACACAAGACTGAAATCTCTATCGGTTTAGATGTTAATTTACACATCCTTTATTTTGAGATATTTTTAATCAGTTGTTCTTGTGATATTTCAGCAGAGCAGATGGAGAGCGAAGCATCTCTGGAGGAGTCTCCTCTGTCTTCTGTCTGAACAACACGAGCGTTACAGCGTCTCTGAATAAACATGATCAAGCAGTGAATGATGAACTACAGAGAGTCAAAGAGCAGCACAAAACCAGCATGAAGAACAAGTACGAGAGATTATGTGAGGGACTGAAACTCCAGGAGAACGAGAGCCTCCTGAACAGCATCTACACACAGCTCTACATCATAGAGGGAGAGAGAGAAGGAGTGAATGAAGAACATGAGGTTTTACAGATGGAGAAAACAGCCAGAACACAACACTCACAAGACACTCCAATCTACTGCAATGACATCTTTAAAGCCTCAGCTGAAGCAGGATCTGAGGAGAAAGAGCAGATCAAGACTGTTCTTACTAAAGGCATCGCTGGAATCGGAAAAACCGTCTCTGTGCAGAAGTTCATTCTGGACTGGGCCGAGGGAAAAGCCAATCAGGATGTAGATTTCATGTTTGTGCTTCCATTTCGAGAGCTGAACTTGATCCGAGATCATCAGTACAGTCTTCACAGACTTCTGCTGGACTTTCATCCTGAACTTCAAGATCTGGACTCACAGATTTATGAGGAGTGTAAAGTTGTGTTCATCTTTGATGGTCTGGATGAAAGCAGAATCACACTGATGTTTTCAGACGCTCAGAAAGTTTGTGATGTGACTGAGACTTCATCAGTGGCTGTGTTGATGTCAAAGCTCATGAAAGGAGAGCTGCTTCCCTCTGCTCTCATCTGGATCACCTCCAGACCAGCAGCAGCCAATCAGATCCCCTCCGAATACATCCACCGTCTGACAGAAATTCAGGGATTCACTGAGCCTCAGAAGGAGGAATATTTCAGGAAGAGAATCAGTGATGAGCATCAAGCCAGCAGAATCATCTCACACATCAGAAGAGCAAGAAGCCTCCACATCATGTGCCACATCCCCGTCTTCTGCTGGATCTCATCCACTGTGCTTCAGAAGCTCCTGGAAGAAGATCTGAGAGCAGAAATCCCTCAAACTCTGACTGAAATGTACATCCACTTCCTGCTGATTCAGATCAACATGAGGAAGCAGAAGTATGAAGAGAGAGATCCAGAGAAACTCCTGCCGTCCAACAGAGAAGTGATTGTGAAACTTGCTGAAGTGGCTTTCAAACAGCTGATGAAGGGCAATGTGATGTTCTATGAGGAGGACCTGATTGAGAGCGGCATAGACGTCACTGATGCCTCAGTGTATTCTGGGATTTGCACTGAGATCTTTAAGCAGGAATCTGTGATTCATCAGAGGAAAGTCTACAGCTTCATTCATCTGAGCGTTCAGGAGTTTCTCGCTGCTTTCTATCTGCTTTACTGCCATTTAACAAAGAACATGGAGCCACTGCATGAATTCAGATCTTCACTGCGTGAATTCAGATTAAACAGATCTGATGAAGACTCTCTGTATGGTCTACTAACATCAGCAGTAGATAAAGCTCTTGAGAGTGAGAATGGACGTCTGGATCTGTTCCTGCGGTTCCTGCTGGGCGTCTCACTGGAGTCCAATCAGAGACTCTTACAGGATCTACTGACACACACAGAGAACAGCTCAGATAGCATCAGGAGAACCACACGGTACATTAAAGACAAGATCAAAGATGATCCTGATGATGATGATGATGATGATGATGATGATGGTGTTGAGCTGTATGTAGATGAAATTGATATGCTTGAGAAAAAACATCAAAAGGGACACAAAAAACTAAATCTAGATGGTAATCTCTCAGCTGATCAGTCCATCAATCTGTTCCTCTGTCTGCTGGAAGTGAAAGATCAGACTCTGTTCAGAGAGATTCAGGAGTTTGTGAAATCAGACAAACACTCAGAGAAGAAACTCTCTCCTGCTCACTGCTCAACAATCTCCTACATGCTTCAGATGTCAGAGGAGCCGCTGGATGAACTGAACACCATGAAATACAAGACATCAGCTGAGGGGAGAAGAAGACTGATACCAGCTGTGATCAACTGCAGAAAAGCTGTGTGAGTGTTTCATCATGAACTAAAGTATCATATTTAATAATGAATCTGACTCCTTTAAAATAAATGTTCCTGAATAAGAGATTTTCTCCTGAATAACAGGCCAGAATCTTAAAGGAGTCACGACAGGTGTTTTTAATACAGTAGATAACAGAGTAAAGCGTCTGTTAGCGCCGCGGGTAAAAACAACCCCGTCACATGAGAAACTCGTTCATTAAATCAGCAGCAGCTGCAGCAAAGAGACGCTCCACACACTGATCAGTAAAGCTGACGTTCAGACACTTTCACTTGTGCTTGAAGTGTGCTTACTCTTTACTGTACAACACTAGACACTATTTTAGATTATTATACATTTAAAGAGATCCCCATTATGCCATAAAATAAATTAAACCATAGAAAAGGTGTATTTCTGTGAATGGGAATATTATGAGTGATATAGGTCTAGTTTTCTAACACATATTTACTCTGTCAGCATTGTGAACACATTAATGTCACAAATAAAAGATTAAAACTTACATTTCAGCAGGTCACACACGTACATGAATTATTCACACAAAACAAGCTGAGAGTTTGTCATTTAATGAGATCTGTGTTAAATATCCATTTACATGTCAGCCTTTTATTAACATGACTTTTGCAAACTCAGATGTGACGCATTTCTGTGAATGACTACAGAACAAGCTCTGATTCACAACATTAGTGTCCAAACACAGAAATAAAACTAGGTCTATATATCAGATCAGGATCTGAAGACTATAATAAACACAGATCCAGCTCTAGAGCATCAGGGGGGTATTCCAAAAAGCAGGTTATGTGAAATACCTGGGTATGTTTAAGGGTAAGTTCGTGGATAACCTCAACGTTCGGTTCCAAAAACAGAGGTAACTTTCTGGGTATGTATGTAACCATAGCAACTGACTCTCTGAAGATAACCTGCTCGAGAGCAGGTTATGTTTCAGTGTAACTTCGTTTCAGAAGGTTGGTGAGCATGGCGTGCCCTTTTGACGAGAATCCTGTGGACGTAGAAGCACAAATTATACAAGTTTTTTTTCGTCGGGAGAGGGTTATAAGACCGCGTATTGATGTGTTTGCATACCCTAATGAATATTTAACAGAGCGTTATCGTTTTTCAAAAGATTCATTAGTTTATTTAACACATCTTTTAAAACCGCATATCGCAAATGTGACAAACCGCGGCTCTGCGCTTAGCACAGAAAACATTCTGTGCATAGCACTTAGGTTTTTTGCGTCTGGCCATTTTTTGTACAGTGTGGGCGATTCAGAGCATGTGGGAAAGGCACCTGTGTGTAGAGCCGTTCGTACAGTGTGTCTGGCACTTAAACAGTTGTTACCCACGTTTGTACAGTTCCCTGGCCATAAACCTCTGCTTGTTATTAAAGACGAATTCCACAGAGTGGCAGGTTTGTCCTTTGTAGTAAAATATATGACGCATATTTAATATTTAGTCATATTATTAATATCTATACATGTATTCATTATGCACACACTTCATACTTCCATAACTTTCTGTTTCAGGGTTTCCAAATGTAATTGGGTGCATTGATGGCACTCACATTCCTATTAAAGCTCCATCAATAAATGAGGGAGACTATGTTAATAGGAAATCTATTCATAGTATCAATGTGCAGGTAACAATTTTTTCCCCTTCTTAAAATCATCAAAGTCATTACTTTTTCCACTAACTATAGGTAATATGTGAGGCAACCCAAATCATCACCAATGTCGAGGCAAAATGGCCAGGATCTGTGCATGATGCCAGAATTTTCCGCGAGTCATCATTATGCCAGACATTTCAGCAGGGCATGATTTGCTTTATACAATTTTTGTTTTTTCATTTTTACTATATTTGTGTTGTACACTTCAATCATTACAGGACAGTACAATGGTTACTTGCTGGGGGACACAGGATACCCTTGTCTGCCCTATTTAATGACACCCTACCCTGAACCTGAGCCTGGACCACAGACACGGTTTAACCTGGCTCACAGCCGAACACGGGCCAAGGTGGAGATGACTATAGGGATCCTCAAATTATACATTAGTATACATTATTTGGCAAAAAAAAAAAAAAAAAAAAAAAACCTAAAAGTACCTGACAACAAATCACTTACAACTGTGACAGACTGTGTTCTTTCTGGAGAGTCCAATAATACAATCCGTCCATCAGTATCTATAAGAACACACAACCCGTTACATTCTCAATATTATCAAAGAAAATAATACATCATATGCAGTTAAATAAAATAAGCCTACATAATAAATTAATCTTGTTCAAAAAGCCTTTAAGTGACAGAGATAGTAATTTATCAGGACAAAAAATGAAAACAAATCATAGAGGTAAACTTACATTTCACCCTTTTTTCACCATCACTTGTGGTGCATAGTATGTGTGATGAACTGCCCCCTGGAATGCCAGCAACCACTGGTCGCCCTTTATTAAGGGACAGAGCCAGCTCCTCAGATGGGGTGAGGGGAGGTGGTGGTGGCCCCCCGCCAGTTAGACGGGCTTCAGTCTTCTTTCTGTTAGCTGCATGACAGAATGAATATACTAAATCCTGTTATAATAATAGTTCAGTAATTGTGTAATCAAATATTACCTTTTTGCAGAATGTTTTTGTGTTTCATTTTGACTTGGCTTAAAGTTCTTGTGGCTCCAGAAGGATTACACCTTATTAAATAAGAAATATACATTATTATTTCAAGCTAAAGAAATAAATGGCAGGAAAAGTAAATGCTTTCATAGTGATTTAACATATTCAAAAGGATGTATAAGTCATACTTCATTATTTTGCATTTCAATAAAACGGGAGGCAATACCAAATTTGTAATTTAATACACTCACGCATTTACTCTGTCCGTTATTTTTTGCCAAGCCAACTCTCTTGCTTTAGCCGATGCAGCTGTATTGCTTCTTTTTAATATTATTGGCTTAAACTCCTCATAAGCATGCATTAAAACTTCCAACTCCGCCTCTGTGAAATACGCAGCTCTCTTTTTTTCGCTTTGAGTTTCCATGGTGACTCGTGAAATCGGCGATCCATTGAAAATGTCTTTATACATGCACCGTGCACGCGCATTAACTCTGGGTAACCAGTCAGAGGTTGATTAAACTAACTCTTCTCAGGTGTTTTGGAACCGACATACTCATGGTATGCCTGTTTGGGGTAAATCAACCCAGAGGTTATAGTTTATCAAATGGTAAGTTAACCAAGCTTTCTGGAATACCCCCCAGATCTCACAGTCAGCTCAAAACAATGATGTGCAGGACACCCCTGATGATCTTTATGATTGTGAAGGAGAGGAATGAAGAGCTTCTCTCTCGTGAACACGCTGCTGGAAAAGATTCTTCTGTGTTTCAGGAAAAGTTCATCAGTAGTTTAGTGCTCGAGCGCTGCTCAACAATGTCAGAGACACGGGTTCAGATCCACAACAAACCTGCTCGTTCTTCTCATTTACTCATTTATCTGCTGATTTCTTGAATTAATGCAGAGATTTGTGTGAATTCTGCAGTTCTGAAACACCTTGATTGATGTTTCACCTTGATTCATTCAGCATATAAATCCATGCACTGAACAGGTGACACTTTTAATGCTCTGATGTGAAGTAAACCAGCTTTTCTTGATTTTATGGCAAGAATACAGTGAAATACGGTCTAAATATGATGCAGTGCTGTGTAGCGTACAGTAAAACATAAGCACATGCACACAGTCTTGAGATTTACTCTGCTGCTTGAATTTGTTCTGAATAACAAACACACAGAACTTCAGAAGTGCTCAGTTTACTTCACTGCAAACAATGATTTTATTAGTATTTGTCTTGTTTTCTAGAACAAATATCTAAACATTCCTGAATCAAGATCAGCTTACTTGAGAAGCAAAATGATTTAAGATTTTAAAGCTTGTTTTCTGAAAAATGTATCAGAAGTTTGTAAGTTTTTACTCAGAATAAGAAAAAAATAGCTGCCAATGAGGTAAGAAAAATAATATTAAGAATTCAAAGGGAAAACGATTATTTTTCTTGCCATTGGCAGAATGTTTAGTTTTTTCTTCAGAAAACAAGACTTTCTATCTTAAGTGATTTTGCTTCTGAAGTAAATGAATCTTGATTTCAGAATGTTGAGGTGTTTTTGCACAAACAGTGACTGATGTTGAAAAGATGAATATTTGTGTCAGAAACGCTGGGTTTATGATAAATGCGCACTGTTTTGATTGGCTGATGTCATGTCATCTCTCTCCTCGTCTCCTCATTGCTCTCCGCTGCTGTTCTGCTTCAGAAGTGATCAGGAGGAAGCAGAAAACACTCCTTTAGCAGCTTGATTCAGCAAATACTCTTCTTACTCTTCTTTGTTAAGAGATTAACAAAAATTAAACATATTGACAAATAAATAGAATGAGATCCACAAAAAAATAAAATAAGATTTGCAAATAAAAACCATATTCACAAATATTTTTTTATTCTACAAACACAACTTTTCTTTGCATTCATTTGTGACTCCACCCACCGTCTGCTCAAGCCAATCAGATAACAGCCACACTTCGCTGACCAATCGTAGAACGTTCTCGCTGTAGCCAATCAGGTTCTGTTTTACAATCAGGGTGGGAGCAGATTCATTTATTCACGCTCCTGTAAGAACTGCATTCTATGAACACTTTGTTCAATCGAGCTGAAGTGCTGTTTGTGTGGTTAAAAAACCCTGTTTCCAAAAGACTGTTGGAGTGTAAAGCCTGTGTTAAAAAACACATAATTCTGTCTTTACAGAACAGTAAACAAACATGTGAACAAACAGCTGCCCAGAGTTATTGCACATCTGGCTGTCTTTATATTGTTTTATCGACGGATTGAACAGGTTCGAGTAGCAACGGGCTTCTTCACACAGCCTGCACATGTCATAGTGATGTGTAGTTCAAAAAATAAAGTATTCAAAACATGGAAATAAAATGTCTAACATGTACTAACACTCACGAGAGCTCGCGTAGTAGAGGAGTGTAGAGCAGTCCGCAGTCACATGTTCTGTTTTCTGGACGTTCGAAGCGTTCTTTTGGGAAAGTATCCTTGAATTTGCAATATTCGATATTCACGATATTTTCAAATTTTACATCGTCGTCAAAATTATTCTGATATTATCACTAATATTCGATATATCGCCCAGTCCTACTGCAATACATTGAGGTGTAAGTACTATCTGCCACAATTTACACTAAGTATGAATAATATCTCACAGTGTAGGTGATCTCAGGTTTTTATATCCTTGAGTGATGGACACACACACACACACACACACACACACACACACACACACACACACACACACACCACTACTCTACACAGATTTGAATGAATGTCTACATAAGACAGACAACTTGGTTTAAAATCCTGACAGTGGAATAGAGGGGTTTTTTTTATTAAGGCTTTAAATGATTTGTGATCATGTTTTTTTTTTTTTTTTTTTACATTTTAAATCTCAGTCCAATGATTCATCACACATTGATTTGTACTTTCTCTTTACTAATGGATTCACAGCTAAACTGATCTGATCTGAGAGAGTGAAGAGTGTGTCATTGTTCTCTACAGGTTGATGAAGTGTGGCGTCACAGATGAAGGTTGTTCTGCTCTGACTTCAGCTCTGAGATCAAACCCCTCACACCTGAGAGAACTGGATCTGTCTGAGAATAAAATAAGAGATTCAGGAGTGAAGCGTCTCTGTGCTGGACTGGAGGATCCTCACTGTAAACTGGAGAAACTGTGGTAAGATTATATATGACACACTGTAAAATATTTGTGAAGTGAAAAACAAATCACCCAAAAAGCCAGAAAACACAATAGCTGTCTAAAATCGTTCACTCGTTCACTACCTTGGAGAATGTAAAAGGAATTGAAAGTAAAATCAAGTCATTTTCATCTTTTTACCATGTTGCTTTATTTAACATTTCTCACTTGCACACAATGACAACGCTCTGACAAACCTCTGCTAGAGTTTTAATGGAATTTTTGCACCCACATTTGAACCTGGCTGTGTTAAACACACCGCATACACAAGAACATCAAAGCAAATGCTCAGCTTACATTCATGTGTAATATCAGAAAAGAAAATTCAGCTAAGAATTGTGTGTACATGTGAGTTTCTCTGTTTTTTCATCAATCAAATCAATAAACCTAAATCAGCAAAGAAGGCAATATATCAATGTTCTGACACACCTCTGAACCTGACCGTGTTATACATGCAGCATAGAAGAGAAAATAATAATGATTAAAGAAAATGAGCTAATCAGCTGTGTTTAGGTCAGCGTACAAAGAAGGAAAAATAAAATTCAGCTCATTTGAGTGACAGTATAAAGCCCCTTCCTCTCACAGACATACAGGCAAAGGCAGGAGAAATACTTTCAGCTGAATAACACCATTCTCACACACACATCTATGTGTGACAACTCTCTGTGTGTGTGTACTGTACTTTTATTCAATCAGATGTCATGAAGTCTTTGGCGGATAGCTGAAGGTGATTGCTGATAGGCTGTGTCCCAATCAGTGGCGCCTGCACAATCCAATCACGTTTGAGAGAGAAACAACAAATTTCCGAGATTTTTCTTTTTTTCCGTCGCACAAATTTTTAATCAGATAGGCGTTTCGTCCACACGGAATCCGGCGTTTTGGAAGACTGAAACCGATGTTTTTTGAAACCGGATCCCAGAGTGAAAAAATTTGAAGACGCCGCCTTTGCGTTTTCGTCTGGACGGCGAATCCGTATATTATCTGAAATGATGAAGTCATCAGCCCACGTCTCGCCCTAATCAGACACCGCTACGTCAGTAATAGCAACAAAAACATGAGCAAACACTGAACGATTGTCTTTTTATTAACTAACATTAACACAGATTAATAAATGTATTTTTCATGTTCGTTTGTGTACCACGCGCAAGATTTATGAGCATAGTCCAAGTCTTCTTCTCTGTTTTTAGTGTATCTCTGTGGCAGAATTACAGCGCCACATGCTGGTCTGGCATGTGTACTACATCGTTTTGTGGTTTCGTGTGGACACAGATAGTTCTTGAGACGAGGGAAAAAAAGATCGGATTGGGGTAAGCTCCGTCTCCTTGTGGACGGTAACGGGTACTTACGGTTATGGATAGAAATGTAGCGGAGTAAAGAGTACAATATTTGCCTCTCAAATGTACTTGAGTAAAGTCATGAGTACTCCCCAAAAATGATACTCGAGTAAAGTACAGATCCCTCAAAATTGTACTTAAGTACTGTCCTCAAGTAAATGTACTCCGTTACTGTCCGACTCTGAAAATAACTATATACATAAGTGAGTGGAAAGGGCAAGTGAATACATGAATCTTTGACACTTTTCTCCATTGACTTGCAGAATATTTTCTGTGATGTTACTGTTAGACAGTGCTGGGAAGGTAATAGTTACAGTTTACAGGTTACACTATTTATAATGTAACAAGTAGTGTAACTATTTCAATTGCTTTATTAAAGTAATGTAACAGATTACATTTGATTACTTTTTGATTACGTTTCTAAATGTAAAATATTTTCAACTGTTAATCATTTTGAATCATTTAAAGCAGGCAGGGTTAAGCTTACAGTAGAACTCAACACTGATTATTGGCAGACTTTCAAAAGCCTGACAGAATGCAGAATGTTCTGACAAGCTTTGTGAAATTATACTACATGTCTGAAGGAAACAAACAGCAGAAGCTCTGAATGAGATGCAGATTCACTCTCTGACAGCAGGAGGCGCCTCTGGAACACAGATACAGACCAGATACAGCGTTTCCTTGGTTACCGCTGTAAACAAAGCTGCTACTGAAACACTGCTTTAATTTGAACTATACAGAGACCAGATGAGAAGAAAATACCACGTAAACTTTTCAGAAGACAGTCAGCTCCCCTCAGAAACACATTCATATAAACCCCCAAATCAATATTGAGGATTTTCTTCCAATAGTTTGTGCATCATGAACAGTGAGTGATCTGCCTGCTACAGTATTTTTCTCTGTGCATCCGTCTTCAGCGTCTCTGGCCTGTGTTAACGGGTGATAACAGACTTCATATTTTCACATAAATGACATTTTAGAAAATGATTGCATTGCAACGCAGTTTGTGCAAGTCCAGAACAGAGAGTTGCAATAAGGAAAAAAACGTCCGGTTGCCGATCGCGTAAAGGCCAAAGTATACTTCGTCCATCCGCGCACCGTCGGCATTACGTTATTTTCATCATCAAGAGGTCTCCTGGACAGCCGTGCACCCCGTGGTACTGGGCATGTGTCGAGCTCATCCGTCCGCGCTCATCTGCGGTTGAGTATACTCTTGAAAGCTGTGCGTGAGACGGAAAGGAACGCTGAATGTGAAGTGTACCCAGATTACCTTGAAACCGGTAATCGTCACATGCCTACTATACATCTAACAATGCCTTGGGGAGGAAAAAACAGTTCATCTTAAAGCATATGCATAAACCCAAATAGGAAATAAAACGGTTATTGAATAAGCATGCATCTTATTCTGTGTACTAAACTCCTGAAACATTGGTGCCTCGTATTTTAGAGCAGTCAGTGCAGTTAAGAAATAAATCAAATCTGTATGTGCGTGTTTGTGCGAAAAAATTCAAATGTAACCTCCTTTGTAATTAACATTTTTACAAGTAACTGTAATTTAATTACACTTTTTTTTTCTCACTAACTGTAACAGATTGCACTTACATTTATTTTGTAATTAAATTATGTAATTCCGTCACATGTAACTAGTTCCTCCTCAACACTGGTGTTAGTGAATAGAATATATGGGGAGTACAAACACTGATCTATAGTTGCCCCCCCCCCCAAGTATAAAATCCTGGACACGTCCCTGAATCAATCACATGCAGCTCATATTGTTCCCAAACTCAGAAGCGTGAGTCTCTTCCTGCAGCTTCAAGAACAGCTTTACTGATCAGCAGCTTCAGTGTGATTAGGAGCAGGTGTAGGGGGCTTTAGGAATAGACACAAGGAAGGACACTAGAAGACAGCATCTGTTTATAACGAATAGAATCATATAAAGAATATGTTATTACCTACTGTTTTGTAAAGCACTGCAATACATTGAGGTGTAAGTACTATGCCACAATTTACACTAAGTATGAATAATATCTCACAGTGTAGGTGATCTCAGGTTTTTATATCCTTGAGTGATGGACACACACACACACACTCTCTCTCACACACACACACACACACACACACACACACACACACACACACACACACACACACACACACCACTACTGTGTACATATTAATACAGATCAAAATAGCACTATAAAGCTCAGCTGTGTAATGAAGAGTGTGATTAAACAGATTTGAATGAATGTCTACATAAGACAGACAATTTGGTTAAAAATCCTGACAGTGAAATAAAGTTTTTTTTTTTTCCTTTCTTTTCTTTCTTTTTTTTTTTGAATGAGGCTTTAAAGTGGAATTGAAGCAGTCAGTCAAGTTTGCATTATTTAGGCAAGGCAAGTTTATTTATATAGCACATTTCTTACACAATGGTAATTCAAAGTGCTTTACATAAAAGAAAGTAAAATAATCATGAAGAAAAATAATAACAAAAATAAAACAAGCAATTTTAAAACTTTGGAAATGATTTAAAAATTGACTTATTTAAAATGAATTTAAAACAGTTAAAAATAGAAAATGATTTTACATAAAATACAGTGAATACATAAAATACAGTTTAGGAAAATAACTTCAATTTTAATAAAAAATATATATATAACAAACATGATTAATGTAACCATTTAAAGAAAAAAGGATGTTTTGTTATAGCTTTTGGAGCAAGTGCGTCTCCATCTTGCAGTAGCACTGCGTGTGACGTCACGGTTGGTTCGCTCCGATGGCCAGTGCAGTAATATAAGCATTTCTTTACATTTTGAAATGGATGAAGATGACCTTGAAAGCACTGTTAAGTCCATAATAAGTGCAATTGCCTATGCATTAGAGCATATACGGCGATGGGGTGAGCAGTAGGATCTAGGGGTTGAAGAAGTCGTGAACCTGCTGGTTTGGGGTAAAGTGCGGGAACAATACTCGTTTACGTGGATACTCCTCAAGACTGTCATTCCGACGTGCTTTGTGTGCATTTGCCGATGAAGGCGTGAAAGAAAACTCAATTTGGTAGCCTACTCACGTGCTGTCCGAGCCGAGCTGTGGCTTTGTGTGTGTGTGTGTGTGCGTGTGCGTGCGTGCGCGTGCGTGTGTGTGTGTGTGCGTGGTAGTGTGTGTGTGTGCGTGCGTGCGTGGTAGTGTGTGTGTGTGTGTGTGTGTGTGTGTGTGTGTGTGAGTGGTGGTGGTAGTGTGTGTGTGAGTGCGTGAGTGAGTGGGGAGTGTGAGTGCGTGGTAGTGTGTGTGTGTGAGTGTGTGTGTGTGGGTGTGTGGGGAGTGTGGTAGTGTGTGTGTGTGTGTGTGTGTGTGTGTGTGTGTGTGTGTGTGAGTGAGTGAGTGAGTGGTAGTGTGTGTGTGTGTGTGTGTGTGTGTGTGTGTGTGTGTGTGGAGAGGTGAGTGGTAGTGTGGTGCGTGAGTGCGTGAGGAGTGAGTGAGTGGTGCGTGTGTGTGTGTGTGAGTGAGTGCGTGAGTGAGTGTGAGTGGCGTGAGTGGTGAATGGTAGTGTTGTTGGTGTGTGTGTGTGTGTGTGTGTGTGTGTGTGTGGTGTGAGTGCGTGGTAGTGTGTGTGCGTGAGTGAGTGCGTGGTAGTGGTGTGTGTGGTGTGTGTGGGTGTGGGGAGTGTGTGGGTAGTGTGTGTGTGTGTGTGTGTGTGTGTGGTGTGGTGTGTGGTGAGTGGTGGTAGTGTGTGTGTGGGTGGTGTGTGTGTGTGTGGTGTGAGCGAGCGTGCGTGGTTGTGTGTGTGGTGGTGGTGTGTGAGTGCGTGGTAGTGTGTGTGGTGTGAGTGTGCTGTGTGTGTGAGTGCGTGAGTGGTAGTGTGTGTGAGTGCGTGAGTGAGTGAGTGGTGTGTGTGAGTGCGTGCGTGGTAGTGTGTGGGAGTGCGTGAGTGAGGGTGGTGTGGTGTGCGTGAGTGCGTGAATGGTAGTGGTGTGTGTGTGTGTGCGTGAGTGCGTGGTAGTGTGTGTGTGTGTGTGTGTGGTGTGGGTGTGCGTGTGCGTGGTAGTGTGTGTGTGTGTGTGTGGTGTGCGTGTGCGTGCGTGCGTGGTAGTGTGTGTGTGTGTGTGTGTGTGTGTGTGTGTGTGTGTGTGCGTGCGTGCGTGGCGCTGGCGCGAACAGAAATGATCTATCACAACACACGTGAGTAACACATTTAAATCTCTTTCAGAAAAGGTCTATCACAGCGTGTAAGTACCGCACTGAAATCAATTCCGTGCTGTCTCACGCTTGGATGGCTTAAAACACTTTAATATTTAAACTGACTTAAAACATGTGAGAATGATAAACTTTATTGAGGAAGCAGCACTGGTCTGATTGTTCAGAGAGGTGATTAGTTAAACACTACGTCCTGTTAACAGCAGGAAACCTAATTGTATTTGCAGGTGAACATAAAATATGATACGCACAACTGGTGAACCAGTCAATGTAATGCATGTCTTAATGGTCTGACATAACAAAAAAATGTGACATGAATGATATTGTATGAAGCGTTGTTTGTTTACATCACGTTGCGCCACGCATTATGAGTCCAATGATGCATTACACATTGATTTGTACTTTCTCTTTACTAATGTATTCACAGCTAAACTGATCTGATCTGAGAGAGTGAAGAGTGTGTCATTGTTCTCTACAGGTTGAGATATTGTGGCGTCACAGATGAAGGTTGTTCCGCTCTGACTTCAGCTCTGAGATCAAACCCCTCACACCTGAGAGAACTGTATCTGTCTAGGAATAATCTAGGAGACTCGGGAGTGAAGCGTCTCTGTGCTGTACTGGAGGATCCTTACTGTAAACTGGAGAAACTGTGGTAAGATTATATATGACACACTGTAAAATATTTGTGAAGTGAAAAACAAATCACCCAGAAAGCCAGAAAACAATAGCTGTATCAAGATACAGAGATACAGAAAGTAAAACATTGTGTGTCTTTGTTTCTTCTTCATGTGTGGACTTCTGTGTTCATGTTAAAGTTGTTTCTGCATTAGCAACACCTTTAAATGGATTCTGTTACACTAAGTGCTAATAGCTCGTCTTGTTAGCAAAGGCTTGACTGTTAGCAGACAAAATTACTAAAGAAACCAGTCAGATAAGTGAGAGAGTAAGAACAGTGGGCTTTTGAGGAGACCGACCCGAGTACAAATCTGCATTTCTTCTCATTTATTACATTGTATATTAGCTCAGAGAGGTGTTTATATTAAAGAAAATATAAGAAAATATTAAAAACATGGAAATAAAACGTCTAACATGTATATAATTTAAATTATACGTGGTGTCCTCACGTTGATCAGATGTTCTGGTGAATCAATCACATGCAGCTCATATTGTTCCCAAACTCAGAAGCGTGAGTCTCTTCCTGCAGCTTCAAGAACAGCTTTACTGATCAGCAGCTTCAGTGTGATTAGGAGCAGGTGTAGGGGGCTTTAGGAATAGACACAAGATGAATAATATCTCACAGTGTAGGTGATCTCAGGTTTTTATATCCTTGAGTGATGAACACACACACACACACACACACACACACACACACACACACACACACACACACACCACTACTCCACACATATTAATACAGATTAAAATAGCACTATAAAGCTCAGCTGTGTAATGAATAGTGTGATTAAACATAAGACAGACTGTTTGCAGGGACGTATTTCCGTATTTTCCGACCTCTGAGGGACGACCATGTAATTCGCGTAGATCCAAATCTGAGATTGGTAGTGCTGTCATAAAATTCACAATGGTTTTGCTGTAATTATATAATAATCTGTAGTGTGACGCGCTACATGCAGGGGTGGACTGGTCATCTGGAGGTTCTGGAGAAGTCCATCCAACGGCCGTCGGCTGCTGATTCATCATCAAAGAAAAAGTGTCAGATAAAGTGACGCTGACAGCCGATAAAAGGGGCACTAATGCAATCTATCTTTGCTTATAAGAAACTGAAACTGCCGAATACAACCCGCGATGTCTTTTAGTACGGCCCGCTGGATCGTTTTAGACGCGGATGATCAATGTTAAAATATTTGAAAAGCAAGTCACATAAACATTGCTTTCAGTTTATGATGTTAATACTGTCTTCAACCAGGAGAGGTCGCTAGTTTCCAGACGCTCCTCATATTAATTTCAGTGTAGTAGGACCTGCACTCTAATGTAAACATTCACTAACATTAGCAAATAATAAATAAAAAACTGACCATGAAAACAGCATTTTCCAGTCAAGATGGTAAACAGATGATCTTTTTACCAAGTTCAAGGGGACACTGTTTGTAGTGTTTGTAAATCTGTTATTTAAATCATCATCACATCACTACACACAAACAACAGGGACGCCAGAGTTGCACTTTCCTCAAATTTCAAAGATAAAATGCATTGTCAACAAAAGCTTTTTGCCAAATGCATGACAGAAATGTTTGCACTGAACTGAACTATGTTCTTAGGGTTTCCGCGGGTCCTTAAAAAGTCTTCAGTTAAATCGTTTAAATTTAAGGCCATGTAAAATGATACAGAAACTCTTAATTATAAGAGGTCTTTAATTTGGGGACAGAAAGACAAGAATTGCAACTATGAGGTGCCAACTTTTTTTAGCTGCAGGTAGCTGCCTTCGGATGCCAGCGACAACAGACAACATTTTTTTCTTCTATAGTTCAGTATTTTGGTTTGTAGTCGTCTATTACGATGTTTCTGTAACAAAAGCAGTTGCATGAATGCTAAAGTTTGAAACAAAAATGAAACATCAACAAAAATACTGACCGCATATAGCTACCCCTATAAATACAAGCGCAGCTGTTTAGAGGTTAATGATGTCACAGAATTTACCAGTATTTTGGAATGGATGTGTGAATGGTGCTTTTCCGGAAAAAAGACGGAATGTCGTTGACCGTGTGAACAGCGCATTTTTGAATTTACCGGTAAAGTCGTTCCGGTAATTTTACGGCAATTTACTGGTATTACTGTGTGAAAGGGGCTATAGACAGTTTGATGTTGAATATTCATCCAAATTATGGTGAAAACCAAATTATTTTTGTGTTAAAATAACATTTGTGTGTTCAGAATGTAAAGAAATGCTTATATTACTGCACTGGCCATCGAGCGAACCAACCCTGTGACGTCACACGCGGTGCTACTGCAAGATGGAGACGCTCTTGCTCCAAAAGCTAAAACAAAACATCCTTTTTTTTTTAAATGGTTACATTAATCACGTTTGTTATATATTTTTTAATCAAAGTGGAAAACACTTTACTAAATAATGTTAACTTAACTGTCTGCTTCACTTCCACTTTAAAGGATTTATGATCATGTTTTTGTTCTTTGACATTTTAAATCTCAATCCAGTGATTCATCACACATTGATTTGTTCTTTCTCTTTACTGATGGATTCACAGCTAAACTGATCTGATCTGAGAGAGTGAAGAGTGTGTCATTGTTCTCTACAGGTTGAGTGATTGTTGTGTCACAGATGAAGGTTGTTCTGCTCTGACTTCAGCTCTGAGATCAAACCCCTCACACCTGAGAGATCTGTATCTGTCTAGGAATAATCTAAGAGACTCGGGAGTGAAGCGTCTCTGTGCTGGACTGGAGGATCCTCACTGTAAACTGGAGAAACTGTGGTAAGATTATATATGACACACTGTAAAATATTTGTGTGTCTTTGTTTCTTGTTCATGTGTGGACTTCTGTGTTCATGTTAAAGCTGTTTCTGCATTAGCAACACCTTTAAATGGATTCTGTTACACTAAGTGCTAATAGCTCGTCTTGTTAGTAAAGTCTTGACTGTTAGCAGACAAAATTACTAAAGAAACCAGTCAGATAAGTGAGAGAGTAAGAACAGTGGCTTTTGAGACGACCGACCCGAGTACAAATCTGCATTTCTTCTCATTTATTCCATTGTATATTAGCTCAGAGAGGTGTTTATATTAAAGAAAACATAAGAAAATATTCAAAACATGGAAATAAAACATCTAACATGTATATAATTCAAATTATACGTGGTGTCCTCACGTTGATCAGATGTTCTGGAGAATCAATCACATGCAGCTCATATTGTTCCCAAACTCAGAAGCGTGAGTCTCTTCCTGCAGCTTCAAGAACAGCTTTACTGATCAGCAGCTTCAGTGTGATTAGGAGCAGGTGTAGGGGGCTTTAGGAATAGACACAAGGAAGGACACTAGAAGACAGCATCTGTTTATAATCAACAGAATCATATAAAGAATATGTTATTACCTACTGTTTTGTAAAGCACTGCAATACATTGAGGTGTAAGTACTATCTGCCACAATTTACACTAAGTATGAATAATATCTCACAGTGTAGCTGATCTCAGGTTTTTATATCCTTGAGTGATGAACACACACACACACACACACACACACACACACACACACACACACACCACTACTCCACACATATTAATAAAGATCAAAATAGCACTATAAAGCTCAGCTGTGTAATGAATAGTGTGATTAAACATAAGACAGACTATTTGCAGGGACGTATTTCCGTATTTTCCGACCTCTGAGGGACGATCATGTAATTCGCGTAGATCCAAATCTGAGATTGGTAGTGCTGTCATAAAATTCACAACGGATGTGCTGTAATTATATAATAATCTGTAGTGTGACGCGCTACATGCAGGGGTGGACTGGTCATCTGGAGGTTCTGGAGAAGTCCATCCAACGGCCGTCGGCTGCTGATTCATCATCAAAGAAAATGTGTCAGATAAAGTGACGCTGACAGCCGACAAAAGGGGGCACTAATGCAATCTATCTTTGCTTATAAGAAACTGAAACTGCCGTATACAACCCGCGATGTCTTTTAGTACGGCCCGCTGGATCGTTTTAGACTCGGATGATCAATGTTAAAATATTTGAAATGTAAGTCACATAAAGACTGCTTTCAGTTTATGATGTTAATACTGTCTTCAACCAGGAGAGGTCGCTAGTTTCCAGACGCTCCTCATATTAATTTCAGTGTAGTAGGACCTGCACTCTAATGTAAACATTCACTAACATTAGCTAATAATAAATAAAAAACTGACCATGAAAACAGCATTTTCCAGTCAAGATGGTAAACAGATGATCTTTTTACCAAGTTCAAGGGGACACTGTTTGTAGTGTTTGGAAATCTGTTATTTAAATCATCATCACATCACTACACACAAACAACAGGGACGCCAGAGTTGCACTTTCCTCAAATTTCAAAGATAAAATGCATTGTCAACAAAAGTTTTTTGCCAAATGCATGACAGAAATGTTTGCACTGAACTGAACTATGTTCTTAGGGTTTCCGCGGGTCCTTAAAAAGTCTTCAGTTAAATCGTTTAAATTTAAGGCCATGTAAAATGATACAGAAACTCTTAATTATAAGAGGTCTTTAATTTGGGGACAGAAAGACAAGAATTGCAATATAGATTAGGCTATGATTTCACTGAATAAACTTGAGCGCTGCACGTTTCAGAGTCACGTGCGCTGCTTTGTGCTGCGGTTACCGGGGCAACTGTCTGCTAGTTCCGGAAGTGAAACCTGCTGCAGAGAACGAGTTTGCTTTTTCAAGAAGCCCATCTGCTATTTTTGCTACATATTTTTAAATGTGAACCAGTGGATCGACAAAAAGCTAATGCATTATAAAAATCTAAACAATTAAGACACTAAGATATATCTATATAATTTAATATAATAATTGATTAATAATAGCCTAATTGTTTAAATGAATATAATGGGCTAGTTGCATATCTCCGCCATCTTGGATTTCTGGTCTTGTGAGTGTGTGCAGAGATACTTCCGGTTGTGCAGAGAATCGGAGAAATCCAAATATTACCTGTTTACAGGATTTATAATATCACTTCAAATGCAAATAAGATCTACACTGCTATTATTACTACACTATAAATGTTAACTGAGCCAGTGGATTTGAAACTTGTGTATGTTTGGGTCCGGTGAATGAATTAAATACACTAATGTCCTCTACTGTTCACCAAATGAAAGTTGAACTCATGGTGTGTACACACAGCTACATAATGTATTTTTACCGTACCAATTATGTAAATGTACAAATTACCTATTTCTCAAAAATGTTTGTATTACATTGATTTTTTAATTGATTTCTTTTTAAATGAAATATTTACCTTGTGAGACGTAGGCTGCGATTTATCTTCATAAGTATTCATTTCTCAATTGTGCATATACATTAGTTTGTTTCATCATTATTTTCACAACCTATTTTATTATTTTACACAGTTAACTTTGCATCAAACATTAAAAAAAAAAAAAAACGGGCTGTAAAATGATACAACTAATACATGACTAATTTTTATATTTGTTTTATCTGATAATTAATGCAAAAGAATTCGTAGCAATATACATGCGCTGCTTATAGACAGATAATGATTTATGCTGCAGATCTTTCACAAAACAGATAAACATTGATATAAACACACATGAATGCAAACACCGATCTTTAATTAATGCAAACCTACCATAATTACATTACGTTAAATTGTACAGTTACAGTTATAAATTATGTTATCAAATAAAGTTAATAAAACACACATGCTTTATCAGAAATCTCGGAGCGTCTCGTTTGACAGTCAGAAACCTTATGATCTTATAGATAACAGTCAGAACAAAATCAGCCTTAAATTTAAATGATTTAGCTGAAGACTTTTTAAGGACCCACGGAAACCCTAAGAACAGAGTTCAGTTCAGTGCAAACATTTCTGTCATGCATTTGGCACATCAGACACTGTGGTAAGATCATCTCTCTGATAGTCTCATGTGTTTGTCTTCAGTAAGAAGCTTTAATGATTTAATTTAATTGTCGTGTCTGTTTTCAGCCAGCATCACTACAGAAGCTTTAATGTTCTCATATCACACGACTGTAGAACACAATTCTGTGTCACATCTGAATGGATCAAGACACTTGTGTTGTTTATCTCTTTACTCCTGATGACCAGTACATCCCTGCCTGTGGGTTACAATCAGACTCTCTAACCATTAGACCACGACTGCCCCATATAGATGATTGATAGATTAGAAATATTAGACAGAATGGAAGGTTAAATGAGTTTGAATGGTCTAGAAATAGTTCATAGAATGGCAGCTAAATGGAGTCTAAAGGCCTTCAGTTTGTTTACATTTGAATTTTGACAGAGTTTGAATAGTCTTGGCTCATCTGAACATTTCGTCAATGTAAGTCTGTGGGATTTTTATGATTTTTAATCTTCATTTTTAGGAAAACCGTAAGTCGTAATTAGAGGAGCAAGTGACTGTTTCTCCAGACAGATCTGTGCTTATATCACTATGAAACAATATCTCACATTCAGCTCTGTGTGTCTGTTCAGTCCTGAAGCACATGACAGTTTCAAACAGCAGCATTGAGCATCAACATGCAGAAATCTCATTCTATCAGCAGCAGTTTGTGACAATGCTTGTCATTATATCTCCTCTCCTGCTCTGAGACCAGAGTCAATAACAAACTACACACACTTCAACTACAATTAACACTGTGTCATTGTTCTCTACAGGTTGAGATGTTGTGGCGTCACAGATGAAGGTTGTTCTGCTCTGACTTCAGCTCTGAGATCAAACCCCTCACACCTGAGACAACTGGATCTGTCTGAGAATAAACTACAAAAATCAGAAGTGAAGTTACTCTCTGATCTGAAAGCTGATCCACATTATAAACTGGAGACATTATACTACTGTGAGTATATTATTATTTAAATCTTTTAAAATGGCCAAAGTTTAGCTCCACTCCGCGCTCACTTCATAACGTATATTAAAAAATAAATAAATAAAGACAAGAAGAGTTTCAAAGTGGTTTATTGGAACACTAGTGTGCAAACTTTTTTCCTACCACATGACAAATAACATATATCAGCATTAAAAGGTATAACTGCTGCTTTTTGTGGTGCAAATTTAGTTTGTGATGAAACGTTTTCTCCAGTTATTTTACCTGCAGATCGATGCATTTCTTCTACAGATTTCTGCTCATTCAAAATCAGATACAGATGAAGTAGCTCTGTAAGATTACATTTGTTTGAATGCATTATTGAGAAAGCGACTCCGTGTGAATAATTAAGTGTTGTAGTAGCCTACGTGTTTAACCCTTTGACGCGTACGATCACACCGGAGTGATTAGAACTTTCAGTGCGTCACGTCATCAACTGCTGGATTTAAATCCGCTCTCGCGCTTTGACTGGCACAGAGCCAGATCGGACGCGCTGAATATTATCACAAATATTCAGTGTTTTCAACCATTTAATGCTTATTTAAAGTTTCAGACATTTAAATACACATGAGTACTAGCAAAAACATACATTTACAGTTTGCAAAATACACGCTGATGTCTATGGAAACGGCAATAATGATCCTTACAAATATAATCTGACGACATGTTTTTATTGATATCATATACAGATTGTGTAGGTAACTAAAGTTTACTCTGCTCTTCTCCCAGTTTACCGCGGACTTACTTTTATGAGTTTTCGGGAGGAGAGGATGAATTTGCGTGTTGTAAATCCCACAGCTCGGGTTCAGCGCGAACTAACATGGCGGCGCCCATCACCCGGTATAGATCAACTAACACGGTCGATATAAAAGTGTTTAAGCTACCAAATATATTTACTTGCACATATTTCAGAATCGGAATATCAGATATTTCATAATATAGTGAGCATGTTTTGGGAACATTTTGAATAAAACAGGAAAAACGAAATAAAAGCGATCCATGTGTCATACAGATCTATTATGGCTGTGTTGTGTCACATGACAAGCATGACGCGTCGCCATGGAAACAATAAGGCGATACATTCTAAAATAACGGTCGTCTAAAAAAACTCACGCTGGGGGCTCAGCTAGAATGTTTTAAACTCACGTGCGAAAGGGTTAAATCATGCTTTCAGCTGAAAATATTCAGTATTTAGAAGAATCAAACATCCTTGAGAACTATAACTTCCCGCTCATGTCCATATAGCCGTCACAGCCTTCACATTCTTTCTGATTTGAGTGATCCTTATCTATCAAGCTAGCTAAATATGTTTAACATGTGATTTCTTGCTAAATATGCAGTTATATTATGGGCTGTTGGCATGAATTGTACTCGTGACGGAGCGGTGCTGGAGCGCTCTTGGAGCGAGTGAAAACCACGAAGCTCCGACTTTTAAAAGATCCGCTCCTCGCTCCAGTCAAAATCACACGCTCCACTCCGCGCTCCGCTCACATACTCTGATTCATATCTCTGACTGTAATATGAATATACTGTGTGTTTCTGAGCTGGATCTGCTGATGTGATGTGACAGCAGTAATGTCTCATACTCATATCTGACTGTCTGTGTGTTTTATTGTAGGACTCTCAGTATTTAGACGTCAGTTCAGTTTCCTCAGGATCAGCTGATGGTGAATAAGAGCCGCTACAGGAATCAGTGATGTAAAGTTAAATGAATGCATGGAAGTGTAATGTGTGTAGCAGTGTTGATGTGTTTATACAGCACTGAAAACCAAGAATCAATGTGATATTTTCAGTGATGGGCTTATATCCTGAGCTGTCCAGATTTAATATAGATCATCATAACTGTATTCTGAAATTCAGAAATAGACAACTTATCACTTGTACATTTTCTTGTATTTTAATCCAGTCTAACATTTGAGTGTGTAACCTTTGTATGTATGTTTATTTTTATTAAAATATGTGTCATCTCCAGAAGAGGGGCTTCCACTTGATATCGTCATGAGAAATGTGTGCCCTGCTGTATCTGGATTTAAATACACTTCAAAACTCTTATTTTGAAATGAGCATCACTCAGAAATATTTAACTTTTTTTATTTATTTATTTTTTATTGGCACTGTATGAAAACATATAAATACATAGCAAATGTATAATAGTCGATCGCTAGAACTATCAGCTAAAACCCATGCTGATAATCAAGAGCATAGGTTTGATTTTGGCGTTGGTTGGGACAAAACTGCAAACAGACATTTAATTGTTTGATCAAAATTGTTGCTAGTGACAATTTAGTAGGAACTGGATATTGTTGGTTCAGTTGTGTTTGATCAGGGTTGGAGCCAGTGAAAACTTTTTGAATTTGAAGTTCAAGTCAAATTGTACTTTATTTGTGTTCCGGGAAACATGCAAGTATCTACTGCTGCTTCCGAAGGGCAGTACTTAATGAAAAAAAAAAAAAATGATGATAAAAGTTTTCACGCCCTGGCTCTTAATGCATTGTGTTTCCTTCAGGAGCATCAGTGAATGTTTGAACCTTCTGTAATAGTTGTGTTTGAGTCCCTCAGTTGTCCTCAGTGTGAAAAGATGGATCTCAAAATCATACAGTCACTGCTGGAAAGAGTTCAGAGATGCAAAAGATGCTGGAAAACTGAAGAATCTGCAGGAGCTGGAGGATTTTTAGTATTTTTAAACGTAAACATCTTTTATGTAAAATATCTTACTCAGGTCAGTACTAAATAAAAAATTATCTTGCATTTTGTATGATCTCTTATTTTGTTAAAATTATTCACATTTTCTCAGATTCTGCAACATTCGTATGCCGCTGTAAATATCAGCATCTGCAGCAGATTATAGCATATATTTACTGTTTGATTCTTTAAATCTTCCTCTTAAACGTGTCTAATAAGGCTGTCAAAACCAAAAACATCTATTCTAATGCAAAAACGCTGATGAGTTTGAAACGATGATGTGGATTTGTTTTAATTGTTTAAGCAACGTAATTAATTAAATATGGTTAATAAACATTATTTTAAACATGCACTTTTTTCAAAGATAGTCGTGTTATTTTATTGCTTTGAAGAAACGTGCATTAGTAATATTTCGCTCTTGTGTCCTCAGGAGAGAAGACAAAAGATTTTTTTCCCTCCAACTGAAATTATGCCTGTTAAATTCCAATATAATTTGAAAATGTATCATATTTAAGTACAGAATTCTAATTTAGTTTTTCAGCCCTAGTGTCTAATACACTGAGTTCCAGTTAATCTTTCATAAGTAATGAACACTAGTGTGCAAACGGCGCGCTATCTTCATTTTATCAAATGATCATAATCACATCTATTCATTTACAGTCCTGCTACTAGCATTTTATTCAGACTAAAACCCCTTTAATTAGCGTGAGAAAGTTTTTTTTTTCGAGTGGCTTCTGCACATATAATACCGCTGCAGACGCATTTCACAGCATTAAGGTTATCGATTAATTGATCGTTAATTTAAAAGACGATCGATCATGGAAATGATCGAAAATTGACATCCCTAAATGCAAATAAGTTTGATTGTAGCTAATTTTATGACAAAACTATTTGAATTTGAATTGTGTAAATTTGAATTATAAACAAGTGTAATTTAACAAAAATGAATATTATATGGGATTTAAAACAGGTTTGAATTGGATTTTCTTTTTTTTTTTTTTTTTATACTTGAATATATAACATTTGAAATTTAACACAATGGATGTTTTTTTTTTAAGGCAAAGTTTTATAGACACGTTTTTACAAACAACAGATTTTTTGTTCTGAATTCTTAGACTGCAAATATCCAGTTTTTAAAAATACAGCTTCAAGTTTTTAAAATGAAGAAGAAATTCGGAACAACAAAATCAATTTTCTAAAATTCAAAGCGCAGAAATTCAGATCGCACAGCTGTTGTAAAGAGCTCGGACTATGTCAGAAATAGATCAGGAATCCGTTTGCTGTTGGAGATTTCGCATTCAGTGTAGACACTATCACTGATTATAATCAACAGCTTCTACTGTGTTCAGTCTGGACAAGGTGTGAGCGTCATAACTCCAGGAACGGATTAACGCACGGGTCTACTGGACACTAGACCAGAGGGACCCGCCGAAACACTGCTCCTCCCGGAACACGATTTCAACCGCTTGCTGTTCTCTGGTGAATTCTCTCTTCATAAACAACAATGTACAGCTGTGCATACAATGTAAGAGATTCATTTCACAACAGCTTCAGTGATTATAATTAGAGTTTTTGAGACTGAAGTCAATGATAATGTTCTTGACTTTGATGATTGATTCTTTGCTCTCTTTCTGTACAGTGAAACGGTTATAATGGGTAACTTACAATGTTTTGACTAATTCATGTTAAATACAAAGTCAGTCGTGTTAAAAATATTTTATGACATGATTAATTTGTGGTTACCATAGTTTAAGTATGTAGATTTTTTTTGTTTTTTTTTTTGCTTTTTAACTTTTAAAACCATAGTTAATTTTTAAGGGTATGTTAAGCTTAACTGTCAAAATCGTTTGTGAATGAAGTTTAAGCAAACAGCACAAAAAACATATAACTCTTTAATGTTTTATTATTTTGTTGTGTGTGAATAAATGTGCATATTTGTAATAAATAACAACAATGATCTACTAAGTGTCAGCTTTGCAAAAGAAGTAGCTCATGAGTATGAACTATTTTAGTCATGTCATTTATGTGCTCCTTTTCCCGAGCTAACTGCTGTCTTTATTTGTACAGGTACAGATACTTCTAGAGCATATATGGAGGAGACTTCAGTCACGTTTGGAGCTCTTTCACGGATGCCTGTGGATGTGGACTTCTTAGAACTGATCTGTGTTCAGGAGCTGGTTTTCCTGAGTGCTGTATCCTCCAGGTCATCATTCCTGTGGACATATGGGAAGGCTTAACTGGTCTGCATCATGCGATTACTTTAGAGAGGCAAAGAAACGAGACGCACAATTTGAACAAGGAAGTAGTGGACGACCAAAAGCAATCATTGGTCGTGAGTATCTTGTCAGTTTGCTTGAAATGAACAAGGAAATAGTGTACACAGACGACTTGTTGTGTTGTCCGGAGGAGGGATTCAGTCCCAGGCCTAAATCTATGATGCACATAGACACCAATCACAAATCGATAAGGTAAGTTTAAACGTTGTTGTTACACATAACATATTATTGGGCCATTGACCATTTTAACAATGTCCTTACTACATTTCTGTGCCTTCGCCGCAGTAGAGCCCTTGCTGTCTATGGAAGGTCTGAGAGCTCATGGATTACATCAAAAAATTATCATAAGTTTTGTTCTCAAAGGGATTGTGTTCCTTTAAAGGGATACTTCAGCCATAAATGAAAATTGTCATAATTTATTCACCCTCATGTCATTCCAAATCTTTTTCATTCCTTAATGAATGCAGAAAAAATGATCAGAGATTCCAAGAAAATATTAAGCAGCACAACCATTTCCAACACTGATATTAAGAGCATCAAATCAGTATATTAGAATGATTGCTGAAGGATCATGTGACACTGAAGACTGGAGTAATGACTGGAGAAAATTAAATTTTTTCTGTGTTTTAAGTGTTTTCCTGCATTTGTTTGTAAGGTATCTTGTCCTGTGTGTTCTGCCATGTATTCAGAAGACTTTATTGAAGTACATGCAAGTACCTGTGGGGAAAGGTTATTATTTTTATTTTATGCTTTGTGTTTTCATGAAATTATTGGTTTAACCTACAGTCCTTACCATTAGTTGTTTGTGTGTGGTAGTAATTTTTATTTAGCTAAATTGAATTTCTTTCAGAGCTGACGATAGACCAAACCAAGATTTCGTCATAACAGGACAAAAGCAAGACAAGCACAAGAGGTGCAATTATTATTATATCCCAAGGATCGATCGTCTCTTTACCGCTGATAAATGAACAGAACATTATAGCACACCTCTCATCCATTAAACCGCAATAGGCTTTGTGCTTTGTTACTTTTGATGAGAAACAAAGTCTCAGATTTCGAATTCCGTCCATCTTAAACAATAAATATCACTGTGGTGCTTGCTATCTAATGCAGTGACCGATCACGCAGTGTGCTTCAGGTCAAGTGAAGCGGCAGCATGCAGCGCACTTGAAAGATCACGTCTTCCTCTATTTTTAATACCAGTTACGGGCTACAGCGCGAAATAAACATGAACAGTTTGTCAGCCTCTCTTTTTCAATTGAACTGTTGTTCTTTAGGATAGTTGGTGAAATAATGGCAGTGAGCATTACTCAGGATGGACCTCCACCCAAGTTTTTCATGGAGTGGATATACAATTTCATTTCTTCCGGGGAGATTAATAAAGATGAGCTGACAAAGGCTGACATAACAAATGCAGACCTGCTAGATCTAATTGACAAGGTTTTCTAATTCAACTCAATTAAGATTTGTATATACATGTGTAGTGTATGTCTGTGTTACTCATCGTTTTTATTTCTTTAGATTGAGACCACAGACACTACATCCTTGCTTGACCTTTCTGAAAGAATTGTAGCATGTGGGTACACAGGACCCCTAACATGTGATGAAAGGAAGACATTGTCAGGTGTAGTATATGTGATTCTGTGAATCTGACTCTCCTCCTTTCTCTTGAATCCACCCATTAGGGTTAGATTTTTTTTGTTACATTATACTCATTCGTAGACTCTCATCTCCAGCTTTTTACAGGTTTTCCATTGTCATGAGAAAAAATGAAATATTTGGTGAATTTTAGATGTAATTTCCAGACCTGAAAAAATATATAGTCAGTTTCTATAGTCAGTGTAATTTTTTTTTTCTAGTTGAGCTGTTTTATAGTATTTAAACACCTATGATGTCTGTAAAATAATTTACAAATGCTTTTTCAATCTGACAGAGATTAATGTTCCATACTTAGCCTTTTATTTCAAACAAGCACTTTTATTAAGTTAAAGTTAATTGAAATTTTTTAGTATAATTAGTTTTTTCCTGGATTTATTATTTGATGTAGCGCTGTTGTTCTGCATTCGTCTGTGTGAATCCTCCCAATGCTGCAGCAAATGTGCAGAGGATTGGAAATCTATGGCCTCCATGAAATGGTGAAACAAAATCAGCCTTTATTTCAGCCGTTATTTGTTCCTGCTCACTTTACAAAAGTAAGTGTTGTTGCTTGCATTTTTATTTTGTCATGATGGCTTTTGAGCGGTGTATACTAAAAGGTTTCTTTTATTCTGATTTGCAGCCTGATGCAGATTTTCTCATGATGGCTCTGTCACCCGTTTTAAGTGCGGTGGGTTCAGTGAAGCAGCAGAGGGAAGCACGGATTGTGAACTACTTGCAGGACTTCATTCAAAGCCTTGAAGATGAAGAGGTAACATCATTACTCTTACTCTTAATACTTAAATTGCATCAGTTCAACAACCGACTGGGCCATCTGAACAAAAGTGTGATTTAGCAAGACTGAAGATTTGAATCACTTCACACTTTTGAATATAAACTTGTTGTAGGAAACCTCTAAAACAATTTTAAAATAGTATATTAGGGGCACAAATGTCAGGTATTGTCAGTCCAAGTTCAGATACTGTTAATACAAGTAAGGTTGCAGACATAGATCTGTGTGTTTTTTGCAGAAGAAGGGAGCAGCAGTAAGGAGAGCAGGGTTGAAGATGACAGCGAACAGGTGGATAAAACAAACTGCACTAAAGGAGATGCAGAACAAGACAAGATCACCGTCAGCAGTTTCATGCAGTGGATTACTGGTCAGGGGCATGTCCCCCTTACTTCTGCACAAAGAGAAAAAATTAATTTGATCCTGACTGTCAGCTTCGATATGGTCAGTATAGTTTATGCTTGCCTCTAGTAAATGCATGTTCCTGTACTGTAACCTACACAGCACCTAGAGACAAACACACAGTTCCTCAGCATTATGAGGCAGGCTGAGAGCAATAGCAGAGACTTTGGTCGTTCGTGAAATTGATTCTTACTATAGTTTAATCACTATACTGTGTACCCTCTGTTATGTTGTTAATAATGGATTCTTAATAAAGAATAGGAGTCCAGTAGCTTTTGGATATTTGACTGTATTTTTTTATTTTCTTTATTATTGACATGTATTACAACAAAAGCAGCCAAGATTGCTGCCAAATTGTTCCAAACTCTATTCAGATGTGAAAAAACTGTACATCAATATACAGTAAGCTTCAAAGCAAAATAAATTCATTATGCTGTTCAGTCTTTATGCTTGTGTTTTTTTTGTTTGTTTGTTTGTTTGTTAAATTCATATTTGTTGAAACAAACTCCCAACAAAGCAAGTACAGTTCTTTGACAGAGATATTAGGACCAGTTGAATTCAGCAGATATTCAAGAGCCCTCAATCCATCTGCACTCAAAGAACATTCAAATTCTGGAACAACAGCTTCAGTATCTTCACAGGCATCGTAAGTATCTGCTACATCCCAGTCTAGATCTGGCTCTTCGATGTCCTGAAGGTATAGCGGTTAAATAGTTAGGAATCCACTTATTACATGAACAGCAGTGTGATGACAGAATAACAAAGACGAGATGGTCCGTCCTGCAGAACACCACTTTACATATCCCTAAACCTAGCTGTCTCTACCCCTGGATCTAGATCCTTCTCCTCCAACTTTAAATATGCCTTAACCGACCCGTCTCCGCTCCCTGGATCTTGTGTGTTCTGCAGTGAGGGGCTACTGACTAAGACAGCATTACCACCTCGTATCTCTCAGATCGGTCATTATTTGTGTGCATCATTCCAATCTGCCACAGCTGCTCGGGACTTTGATTGACCTCTGAGGAGAGTGAATGATGATTCCAGGCTTCTGAAAATGTGTCCAAGTCTGCCTGAAGTCTTGGGAGAAAAGTGTAGTGCACACTGAAAAGGTCCTCAATCACTGATATGTCAAGCAATCTTTCTGCCTCCAGGGAGTGCAGCGTGTCTGAGTACTTGTTGGTGACCATGATTCTGACATCACGCCAGATGCGCGCAATCCTATTAGAAACAATCAAAATTGAAATTCAAAAAAAAAAAAAAAAAATTCAGGTTGAAAAGCAATGCAGTGAAAAAATATTTTACTTATTATTAATAAATAATTGGTTACTTAAGTGACATTGAAAAGCTACCTACAGATTACTGAAGTTTCACTGAACTTCTTTTCATTTTACAAGTTTAGACAATTGTACTTTACCCTTGAAACTGGTTTTTAAACATAATTTTAGCCCTCATAACATGTCTATCTGGAATAACAGGTGTATTTTGGTGAATAGAAAATCTATGTTCATCGATGAGTGTTGGAAGAAAGGGATATGGTGGTCACTTACACATGTTATTGACAACTCAGGGAATATATTGAGTTATGATGATATTTGTGGTAATTATAATGTAAGTAGCTCCTCTAAAATGTATGATAAAATAATTAAGAATATACTATTGCAGATGATTAAATTACTCAAGGAACAAGTAAAATATTCAACCATAATTCCCAAAATACCTGATCTTATGATAGAAAATGTTAACTTTGCTGATAAAAAATGTTTTAACAGATTTTTGAGGAACTGTCTATTTTAACGTTGTTTTCCAGGACTAGTAAAGAGATCTTATATATTTTGTCATTATGATAGGAAAAGAGTGTCTGAAATTAGAACTAATTTTCTTACATTTCCTGTCAAGCCTAAATGTAAAGAGATGCATTTTAAAATTATGAGTCATATTTATCCTGCAAAATAATTTTAAGAGTAAGATTTAATGTTGGGGACTCTAATATATGCCAATTATGCTATTTGGAGACAGAAACAGTTGAACAGCTGTGTTTTCAGTGTAATTTGGTACAAACCTTCTGGAATGATGCGTTCTGTTGATACACCAAAGATGACCTGCAAAACTGATCCTCTCAGGGGAAAATATTAAGCTTGGTTTGTCATTCCCACTGAGTCCAAACGAAATGACATCCCCTGAAGAGCCAGAATGAAAGTTTTTATGACGTCTTTTTTCGACGTCTTTTGGACGTCCAATATCGACGTCTACAGGACGTCTCTAGAAGGTTAAAATTGAGTTCAGATGTGGTCATTTCTGGACGTATTTTCAACGTCTTATAAAGTCTCATTTAGATGTCATTTATACTGTTTCTGGACAAAATAAACACTCTTAGGCTGCATTCAATTTAATCTCATGTTTATTTCAATGCAATTTCTTTTTGTACTTGTAAATAAACTTAAAGAAACAGTGTGTTCACACAAAAACCATGAAAATAAAAGAAATGTCACTCATTATACAGTGGATAACAATTAACAACAAACAATTTAGTTTAGTTGGGTCCACACATTATGTTCACCTGTTGGAGCTTAACTTTTTAAGCTTTTTCATTTTTATTTCAACTGCAATTAGCATAAAATTCTTAAAGATGGTATTCTTTATTCATGCAATAGTCAAGTGTTCATGTGCCCGAATATTATCTGCATGCACAATAATAATAATAAAAAAAACAATATGCTACAATGCAAGGGTTTTCAATCTGGGGTTCAGGACCAAAGCAAAGGGGTCCACAAAATAATTTATACCATATTTTCCAGACTACAAGTCATATTTTTTAATCTTCTGAGATGTGCTGAATTATTCTAAGCAAAACGTAAACACATAAAAGCGGGCACTTACAGGTTTCTATAAGTATAGTTCTCATGTCTGTGTGACAAGTCTGTCTGTACACCTGTGTTTTCTACATTTCAGAATGAGCTTCACAGAAACTGAGATAGCAAGTGCATTTTATTTAACAAAAGAAATACTGCTTGTAGCTAATGGCACTAGAATTTTTTTATTTTATACATAGGCCTAAATATTTTTATTTTTGTTCTGTTTTGAATAGTATTCAATTTAAATGATTTGAAGTGAGGGAAAATAAAATCTTTACAGTGTTTATAGTTTTTAAGTTTCTTAACGTTTGTTTTATTTATCAGTATTTAAATTATTTCTGAAATTAATAGTAAAATGTGTCTTATACACCGATGCAACTTATGTGTTTTTTCCTGACCTGGTGCAACTTAGCCCTGTATTGTGCTGTATTATTAAACAAATTATTAAAAAATGGGGACTATTTAAAAAAAAATAATAATAATAATAATAAAATAAAACAATCATATTATGTTCATTATACTCCCACCCACAATAATTTTAAGCCTTAAAATCTTGTAATTCTGAGGGTGTCCTTGAAAAATCTTCTCTGCAAGGGGTCCCTGGCACCAGAATGTTGTAAATGTCCAGTGCTAGTGGACCAGCGTCCAGATACAGCAGAGTCTGGTGTGCTAGGAGGAACTGTCCTGCCCTGAAACACAAATATAAATATAAATGATTATTATAAATATAAATATAGCTTCACAACGCTCATTTTGACCTCTGTGGTGAACATATGATCAGAAAAAACTGCCAGACTGATTTTTAGTCTTTAGTGAATCATTTCAAAGCGTGATTTTAAAAATTATTTTAAAGTTTAAAGTGCCTAATTTCACAGACTCGCGTGAGCATCCAGGATACACGACAAAGGCTGTTTTAATACAAGAACACTTCACACAAGATAAAGTTTTGAAAATCTTACATTATTGTTAGTGTAGTGACAGAATGTATTTGTATTTGCAGTACTAGAACTGACCACTAGGTGTCAGTAGTGTTACACTCACCAGTGGAGTGTGTAGATTACGAATCAGAAGTTAAACTCTTGTTGCTGTTCCCGTCCTGAAAAGTAGAAAAAATATAAGTTCTAAAACCGTTTCTTTATTTGATGAAGAAAAATTACAGTTACCTGTTTTAGTGACCAATTTTAATAACTTAGTTAAAAAGGATCATCATAATTTTACCTCAGACTGTAACTTGGACCACCTCAAATTAACCAACAGGGATAACGTTACGTACAATTACAAAAAGAGGAACTTGAAAATATATAATCTTTATAATCCAAATAAATAATTTGAAATATTAAACTGAAGTGAAATTTAACATTAGATTGATAAAACTACGAGTAAAAGCACATTTATGCTTACCTTTGGCTCAGCACAGTCGTCAGATGACCGTTACGGTTTGAATTTCCAAGTAACCGTTAATTAGCTCCGTCCCGTTGTGAAGGTCGTTCGTTGGTCCGGTATCTCTGTAGGTTTATAAAGTGTCCTCAACGTAGAAATAAATAAATTAAAGGATGGCGGTAGTTATATCTTCAGTCTTTTGTAATAAACAGAATTATTCTTGCGTCTTCGTGGCTGTTTGCGCCATCACGTTTACGTTTTTTTTTTTTTTTTGCCATCACGTTTACGTCACTAACGTAACATCACGTTAATGCCCCTCGTGGCCAGCGCACGTTTAAATACACTGTATTTCATTTAATTTAAATCTATGTGTTAAATATTTATTATTTAATATGATATAATATTATTTCAATCTAATTATCTATTTAAATATATTAAACTTTAATACATTTTAATCTATTTAACTTTATTTAATTAATTATATTTAATTTATAGATCTAATACAGATATAAACTGCTGTTTCTGTCAATGCTCCAGTGAAAAATACCACTCAAATAAATAAATAAATCCATGTAAGATTTTATATGGTCACATTATGGTACTTTAATTAGGCCTATGTTTTTAAACATTTATATATTACATTATTTTGACACCTAAATGTTTCAGAAGAGTAGGCTACATGTGATATTTAAATCAGAAATCAAAGGATTGATTTGTTGTGTTTATATGTATAAAAAAAGTTATGTCGATTTCCTGAACCTGTTCTGCACGTTGAACAGACGTCCAAGAAAATCCTTAGCCGGACGGTCAAATCTTGAACCTCGTATCAACGTCCAAGGGACATCGTAGATCGACGTCCAGATACGAACCGGATTTGCTCGTCGAGCAGACGTCCAGATACGGTCCAGACCGACCGACGCAATTTAGACTTGATCTGCACGTCGTATAGACGTCTCATGTTTGTTGGCTATGATCAGATCAAAACGGTTATTCTTGAATAATCGACTCTCGGCTTAATATTTCTTTATTTGAATGACTGAAGATGATTTAACAACAAATCGAAATACGAAAAAATCAGAGATTTTCTGAAATGCTAATAATAATAATAGACTAATAATAATAATAATATTATTAATTATTATTATTATTATTTCGTTCTGTTGGAAAATTAAGCTAGATTTTTCGTAGGCCTATTTTTGTTCGTGGGTAAACAAATGGGCTTATGCTTTAATATTTACGTTTCTTCATCTGGCTGTTGTATAGGCTATATCCTTGCAAACATACATCTCATATAAAGCACAACACTGCTCGGTTCGGCGGCGCTGGAGCGATCCCTTAGGATATATTGTGATAACAGAGGAAATAAATGCCTGCTTTATTTTCTATACTTCCACAAAAACAACAAAACGTTATAAATTGCTTTTGTAAAATAACTTATGTCTAAAGGGCTACTTAAATAAAACAATCGAAAACAAATTTGTGTTTATTTAATTCGTATAGTCTAAATCCAACAAGAGTAGGGCCTTCTGTACAGTCTTTCCCGTCTGAGCTCATCTGTATTTTGTGCTCACACGCATGCGCAGCGCAGCATATAATAACGGGAAAACATATCGTTTTTATGATATAATATGTCGTTATAACGAGAAAAAGATGTCGTTTTAACGAGAAAAAGATGTCGTTTTAACGACATAACATCTCGTTATTACGAGAAAATATGTCGTTTTAACGAGAAAACATCTTGTTATTATGAGAAAAGATGTCGTTATTACGAGAAAATATGTCGTTTTAACGAGAAAAGATGACGTTAAAACGACATAAAATCTCGTTATTACGACTTAAGTGAGTGGAAAAAATAATATGTGTGTGGCAGCAATGCGTCACCGTAATCTTTAGCCGTTCTTGGCATATGTATTTTTCTAGCTGCCGACACATCAGTCTCACGGTCAGACAGCCTTCAGTAAGAGAGAACCGTAGATCAACTGGGACAAACATAATAACGCAAACGCGTCTTCTGTAGCTTACACTTTAGTGCCTCCTTGTGGCATACACATATACATAACACAGAACAGTACAGCATTACATTAACATACAACTGAGGACATAACGAACATATTTTAACAGTGTTTATAGGTGTATATGCATGGATCAAGTTTAAATGTATATGCGAGTATGTGTAGGTGAGTCTGCATGCAGCGAGTTTGTATGTATGTTCGTGTGGTGTTGTGGGTGTATGCACGGGTCGAGTTTATACCTTAAGCGAGTGTCTTTAGGTGTATGCATGCGTCCACTTTATATGTAAACGCAAGTTATTCACAAGTGCATTCATTACTAACATAATATGTATTGGCATGGATTTCATATTAGTGTGCACGTGTATTTCATATATGTATTTTTGAACGTCCAATAATATACATGTATATGTGAGTAATTTATAGGTGTATATGCACGTGTTTATGTAAGTATTGATAAGCGAAGTTTGATTTAAATCCTACGTGGCGCCTCATATTTTCTCGCTGTGTGTGGAGTTTAAAGACGCTCCCTAAGAATTATATCTGCGTGGAGTCTCGGCGTCATCATTGTTTCTCGCGTCACAAATCAAAAGTGAAAGCAGATGTTCAGAGTTGATGTTTCTCCATTTAAACAGCCAGAATCGATTCTATACGGAATATTAAAGTGTTTCATAGGAACTAAGTCATGATTTTCGTGTAGCTGCTTCATAGAAAGGCGGTGGATTTTGTGAATCTGTGTAAATAAGGTGAGTGCTGAGTGCTTTACAGTGACTCCGCTTTCAGATTTGCTCTAAAGGACGTTTAGTTTTATATGTTTTAATATTTTCTTTTGCAAGCAAATGAACGTGGTTTGTTTGGTGTTGTCTGTTACAAAAACAGCAGGTGCTTTTATACAGGATCCTGTAGATGAGGAGGCTGCATTCATTCATAGACAGTTACATGAACATTTAGTTACATTAATAAAACTCTTAAAAGTTCATTTTTATTTAATTAAATAATACATCTGCAACAGATTGATGATTTAGATTTATGCACAGCTGTATTTTTCAAATAAATCTTAAAGGATCATCCAGTGGTTCATAGTAAACAGTATCTTGTTTAACTAATTTTATGAGTGCAACAGTAATGGCTCTGTGAGTCCTGGAGGTGTTTTCTGCTTTAATATCATTTTTAATATCTTTTTTTTTAAGAATAATAGTTTTAAGAGAAGCCATGGATCTGAAGTGTCTACCAATCAAAATAACCCAAATCAATACCATTTTTGATGAGAGTTATGTCTTGATGAGAAGAAATGTTTTACACACTTTAGTGAACATGAGCTGGAGAAGCATAGTAAATTAACCTAAATAAATAATCTTTAAAGGTTTTTTAGTCTTTGTATAAAGCAGATTATTGACTCAGTGGCAGCTGTCAGTCTGGGGCTGAACACTTCTGCACGTGTGAGGACTCGAATGCTGTGAAAGCGTATCACACATAAAATCACTAACAGTTCACAATTAAATCCTTTCCTTTTCTTGATACTCGATAAAATCCATTGAAATGAACGTCATCTGAGATGTTTAATTCACAATCATTCTGATTATTATTCCTGCTGGAGTTCACTTCAGTCCACAAGTCGTTCTTATAGGATAGGCTATTTTCATTTAATATGATGTAAAAATAACAGGCTAAGTATGTCTAGCATCATTTAATGTTAGCGAACATTGCAAATAAATTGGTAGGAAAACGGTATCCACTCATGATTAACTTTCTGTCTGGTTGTTACAGTCAGAAAAAATAAATAAAATAAAGAAACACAATACTATATGTTATAGACCAATCTCCAATAATCACTAGATTTTATACAGATGATACTATAATAATTGTGTAAATGGTGATCAGCACCCAAATATTGTATATAATGTGGAAGTTACTGCCTTTTGTCTTGGCGTGACATCTCACTTTTTGCAGACAATGCAAAGACATAGTACAGTAACTTCAAAATAGCGGTAAGAATTTGTTTGTTTGACATTATTTTCATTAAAACATTTAATTGCCAGATTTACAGTGTCTTACCTATAATAAAATTTTCTGGACAAATAAAAATCTTTAAAGCCATTTTTGTCAGTTTTACACTCTACGAGTTATGGTCTTTTGTGGAGCAGAGCAGCGATCCACCTGTCACTCAAGTGGCCACGCCCTTAATTATGCAGAACTTTAAGGCTTAATATAATTTAAACAGATGAGTGGAAAAATAAATCACCCCCCTCACAATTGTCATGAAGGGCAAAATTAGCTATATAGACCAAAACCACTTTTTTTGTACCAGGCTGTAAACAAATGTTTTTTCTGCTGTAAAGTTGTGTATTTTAACATGGGAGGTCTACAGGCCTGACTCCCTTTTGGAGCGAGTAATTAATCATAATTATACTTCAGATTCTTGTCAATTAGTTTCTGAATGTTGGGGTTGTGATTGGAGTCAGACTCAGTCTCTCTCTCTCTCTCTCTCTCTCTCTCTCTCTCTCTCTCTCTCTCTATTATAGATCAGTGGTCTGACTCCCTGATCTCTCTCTCTCTCTCTCTCTCTCTCTCTCTCTCTCTATTATAGATCAGTGGTCTGACTCCCTGATCTCTCTCTCTCTCTCTCTCTCTCTCTATTATAGATCAGTGGTCTGACTCCCTGATCTCTCTCTCTCTCTCTCTCTCTCTCTCTCTATTATAGATCAGTGGTCTGACTCCCTGATCTCTCTCTCTCTCTCTCTCTCTCTCTCTCTATTATAGATCAGTGGTCTGACTCCCTGATCTCTCTCTCTCTCTCTCTCTCTCTCTCTCTCTCTCTCTCTCTCTCTCTCTCTCTCATTTCCGGTGTGACGTGTGACTGCTGAGTGTGAGAGGAGCGTTTGCGTGTGAATTGGAGTTTGTGAGTGAATTCTTTTTTTCTTTCTTTCTTTTCTTTTTTTCTTGTATGGGTTATTGTTAAGAAGTGGTGGGGTATTTGTTGGTTTGGGCCACGTGCTACCGTGCTTTTTCTTCGCGGGCAGCATGACGGCCCCACGTATGCAAGGTTTGAGTAAACTCACGCGGCGCCATGGAGTAAAAGTGGCGTCCGCGGTGAGCGTGGAAGACTGTTGCCTGGCTGCAGGAGAGGTTGTTGGGCATGAACATATAATGTCGGCCTCCAGAATGAACAGTTCCATTGTCATCTTTCTTAGCTCTGTTGAAAAGGCAAATGACCTAGTTGAGAATGGTATAGTGGTTGAGAATCTTTTTACTCATGTTCTCCCACTTTCTATGCCATCAAAAAAAGTTTTGTTTTCGAACGTTCCGCCTTTCATTAGCGATGAAACTTTGGTAAGAATTTTATCACGATATGGAAAATTGGTCTCACCTATTAAAATGATACCGATTGGTAGTGGATCTCCTCTTTTGAAACATGTGGTTTCATTTAGGAGATTCGTTTACATGATCCTAAAAGATGATGAGGATTTAGATCTTTCTCTGCATATAAAAGTGGACGAGTTTGATTATGTCGTTTATGTTACCACGGACAAGATGAAGTGCTTTAAGTGCGGATTAGCGGGGCACTTGATCCGTGCCTGTCCTGGTAAAAATACGAAAAACGGCGCAGCGGCTGATGACGTTAATGTTAGTGAGCCGGTCGAGGCTGGTCCGTCAGACGCGGTTCGGCCGGCGACAGAGACGGGTGCAGCGGGCACAGGTGCGGCGGAGACAGGTGCAACAGGGACGGGTGCAGCGGGCACAGGTGCGGCGGAGACAGGTGCGGTGGAGGACAGGGCTGCAGTGAATCCGCCCGCGGCCGAGAGTGCGGCGATCCAGGTAAATGAACCTGAAAATGTGGTTGAGGAAAATAGACCGGGTGATGTTAAAACATCGAATACGCCAAAAAGTGTCAATTTACCTAACGTTTTACTGCTCGATTCGTTTGGTGATGGCATTGAAATGGAGACAGAGCAGATTGATTTCAAAGCTCCATCGAAAAGGAAAACATCTGACGAGTTTCAGACGGTTAGAGCTAAGAAAGCTGACGTGGATGCTTGTTGTGGTGAAAGTGACAGTGAATCTTCTGATTCTAGCGTCAGTCTCTCTCAGAGTGACTTCTCTAGTCGAGGTTGTGAAGTGGAAGACATTAAACTGTTTTTAAAAGCTACTAAAAACAAGAGAGGGGTCTGTGTAGCTGATTATTTTTCGGACACGAAGCAGTTCGTTGATAAAACCAGGTTTTTTATGTCGGAGAGTTTGTTTACAAACAAGGAGTTATATCGACTAAAAAAGATTGTGAGAAAACTCACTTCTGACAAGGCCAATGATGGTAGTGAGAAAGTATAGCAGCCTGGCTAGTAATGTGGGGTGTGTGTATGGAGTGCTAATTTGTGTCTTAGTCTCTTTCATTTCTCCAAGCATGAGTGAAGTGAACATTGCGACTTTAAATATAAATGGAGTAAGAGAAATTAGAAAAAGAACAGCTATGTTTGAAGTAGTTAAACAAAAAAGAATAGATGTTCTTATGTTGCAAGAAACTCATAGTGACTTGAGGAATGCTGCTGATTGGACTGAGGAGTGGGACGGGGTCTCTGTGTTGAGCCACAACACCTCCGTCAGTGGAGGGGTGGCTATTCTTTTTTCTAAAGCTTTCAATCCAACTTCTTATCAGGTGGATGAAGTAGTTAAGGGTAGGCTTTTAAAAGTAAGAGCTATTTTTGAGAATTTTATTTTTGTTTTTATTTGCGTGTATATTCCAACTGCACCAATAGAAAGAATGCTATTTTTAAATACTTTATGTTCGGTCTTACAAAAATGCTGTGTAGAAGAATATTTATTCGTGGGTGGTGACTTTAACTGTACACAGTCAAACTTGGACAGAAACCATATTGAACCTCACTTGCCGTCTCGTAATCGTTTGATCCAGTTTGTCAAAACCCATGAGCTATGTGATGTTTGGAGACAATTTAATGGGGCACAAAAACAGTATACTTGGACTCATGTTCGTGACAGTGTGATTTCGCTGGCAAGATTGGATCGGTTTTATGTTTTTAAGCATCACTGTAATATTGTAAAGAAATGTTTAATTACCCCAGTGAGTTTTTCTGATCACAGTATGGTGCTGTGTTCTGTGTTTTTAAACTCCATTAAACCAAGAAGTGAATACTGGCAGCTTAACACTACTTTGTTAAGTGACAGGTACTTTAAGAACATCTTTAAACTGTTCTGGGATGAGTTCAGAACCACAAAGGGTTCTTTTAAGTCTCTACGACAGTGGTGGGATTTTGGGAAAGCCCAAATAAAACAATTTTGTTTGCAGTATACTCAAAACGTCACTAGAGAGACAAGTTTGATTATGAACACCTTGGAGACTGACATTTTAAAACTTCTAGAATTATCTGAGTCAACTGATGGCCGGAGGTATTTAGATTCATTGGCAAAGAAAAGGACACAGTTGGCTGATTTATTGAACATCAAAACACAGGGGGCTCTGGTCAGGTCAAGGTTCCAGAGTGCGGACCAAATGGATGCCCCATCCAAGTTCTTTTTTAACCTGGAGAAAAAGAACGGTCAGAGCAGAGTCATCCATGCTCTGCGCTCTGAGTCTGGAGGTTTATTGACAGACTTTGCGGACATTCGCAAGAGAGCAGTTGTGTTCTATGAAAACCTGTATAAAAATGAACTTGGGCCAGAATACAGGAGTGACAGTGATTTTTTTCAGCGACTTACCCCAGGTGTCTGAGGAAGTCAATGCTGAGATTTCTGGTGCTTTGAGCATGGGTGAAATGTACAAGGCTCTACAAGGAATGGAGTCTGGAAAGGCGCCGGGCATTGACGGACTGCCAGTAGACTTTTATAAGTCCTTCTGGTCAGAACTGGGTGAAGACCTTCTGGAGGTATTGAATGAAAGCTTGGCCGAAGGCCAGCTGCCTCTGAGCTGCCGTAGAGCAGTGCTAACCCTCCTGCCCAAGAAAGGAGACCTTACGGACATAAAGTGCTGGCGGCCCGTTTCGCTACTCTGTAGCGATTACAAACTGCTCTCAAAAACCCTGGCTAACAGGCTGGCAGGAGCGATGGATGGTGTCATCCATCCTGACCAGACCTACTGTGTTCCTGGTAGGTCAATATTTGACAATGTTTCTTTGATTCGGGATATTTTAGAGGTCTCCAAGATGGTGAATCTAGACTGTGGGTTAATCTCGTTAGACCAGGAGAAAGCATTTGACCGTGTTGAACATCGCTATTTGTGGAGAGTTTTAGAGGCTTTTGGGTTTTGTCAAAATTTTATAAATTGTATTAAAGTTCTTTACAGTGGCGTTGAGAGTATTCTGAAAGTGAACGGTGGTTTATGTGCTCCTTTTAAAGTTCAGAGAGGTGTCCGGCAGGGGTGTTCATTGTCTGGTATGCTCTACTCTTTGGCAATAGAGCCACTTTTACAGCAAATACGGGTCAAACTTTATGGTTTATGTTTGCCAAACTGTGTAAAGAATCTTACATTGTCAGCTTATGCCGACGATGTTATAATTATGATTAGTAGGCAAAGTGACATCCAAGTTTTGTCAGGTTTACTTAAAACTTTTAAAGGGTTATCTTCTGCCAGTGTAAACTGGAGTAAAAGTGAAACCTTACTTTTAGGTGAGTGGGCAGGTGGGAAACCAGATCTCCCTAAAGGGTTAGTTTGGGGAAAATCAGGTTTTAAATACTTAGGGGTGTATATTGGGGATGAGTTAACAGTGCAAAAGAATTGGGAAGGAGTCATTGAAAGAGTGAAAGGCCGCCTAGATAAATGGAGATGGTTAATTCCAAAAATGTTGTATAGAGGGCGTATATTAATTATAAATAATTTAGTTGCTTCTTCAATATGGCATAGGGTTGCATGTATTGATCCTCCATCGCAACTGTTAGTAAAAATCCAGGCAATTTTAGTAGACTTCTTCTGGGATAAATTGCATTGGATCTCACAGAATGTGTTATTCTTGCCTAAGGAGGAGGGTGGACAGGGCTTAATACATCTTCAAAGTAGAGTAGCAACTTTTCGGTTGCAATTCATTCAAAAACTTCTTCTTGGTTCAGCTGAATGTAGATGGTGTGCTGTTGCATATGTGATTTTACGTAAACTTGAGAATCTGGGACTAGATAAAACTATTTTTTTACTCGACCCACTGAAATTGAACACTTCAGGATTACCAGTTTTTTATAGGAACCTCTTTAAAGTGTGGAGTCTTTTTGTTTTTAAAAAAACAGAGGATTCAGAGTCACTTCATTGGCTGTTAGAAGAGCCTTTAATCCGTGGAGCACGCCTGGATTTGTCTGCCAGTGGACTGTACCCAGGACTTAACAAGACACTCACTGACAGTAAAGTCATCACTTTGGGACAGTTACTGGAAGTATCAGGAATGGATTTCATGAATGATGAAGCAACGGCTCAACATCTGGGCATTCGATCAACCCGTCTAGTTGCACAACTATTGGTGAAGTGGCAGATGCTCCTCAATGCAACAGAAAGACTTTTGTTGGCTGAGTATGGTGATGGTCGCTGTGAACCAGATCCTGAAGACTCTTTTCCTTGTCTGTCTTTTTCACCGAATCTAGAAGAGGTTTCTGGAGTGTTTTTAAAAACTGTTCAATCCCTGTGTGTAGATTTCTTTTCTTGTTCTGGGAGAAGTTTGTATAAGTATTGTGTTGTTATTTTTAACAAAAAGGTGTTAAGTAAGAAAATTGATACTCCATGGCGTGATTTTTTTAAATTGAATATAGATAGAAAACCTGAGTGGAGAGCACTTTATAAACCACCGTTGACGAAAAAGACAGGTGACTTACAGTGGAGAATTCTTCATGGCGCTATCGCCGTGAATGCTTTTATTTCGGTTTTAAATCCTGAGGTTGATGCTCAATGTCTTTTTTGCACTGAGAGAGAAACCATCTTTCATGCTTTTGTAAAATGTGCAAGATTAGAGCCTTTATTTTTGCTTTTAGGAGCCATTTTTCAGAGTTGTAATGAATTTTTTTCTACTGTGGTTTTTATTTTAGGTTTTAAATATGTGTTGAAAAACAGATTTGTATGTCAGTTGTTGAATTGTGTGTTAGGCCAAGCAAAATTGGTCATTTATATAAGTAGAAAAAAGAAAGTTGAGCAAAATTTGGGACAGAATGTAGTAGCAATGTTTTCAAACATGGTGAAAGCAAGAATAATGATTGATTTTGCTTATTACAAGCAAATGGATGATCTCATAACCTTTGAAGGTATTTGGTGTTGCAACGAGGCTTTGTGTTCTGTATCTGAGGGTGATTTGTTTTTTACACATTTATTGTGAGTTGATGTTGCTCTTAATATTTATGCACATTGTAATTTAATTGTACTGTTAGATGTATTTGTAATAAAAGTTTTGTTAAAATTCAAAAATTCTCTCTCTCTCTCTCTCTCTATTATAGATCAGTGGTCTGTCTCCCTGATCTCTCTCTCTCTCTCTCTCTCTCTCTCTCTCTCTCTCTCTCTCTCTATTATAGATCAGTGGTCTGACTCCCTGATCTCTCTCTCTCTCTCTCTCTCTCTCTCTCTCTCTCTCTCTCTCTCTATTATAGATCAGTGGTCCGACTCCCTGATCTCTCTCTCTCTCTCTCTCTCTCTCTCTATATATATTATAGATCAGTGGATCAGTGGTCTGACTCCCTGATCTCTCTCTCTCTCTCTCTCTCTCTCTCTCTCTCTGTGCATGCTGGGAGTTTTTGGGGTGAGAGTGGCATTGAGTGAGAACTGATCTGCAAAACTTTTTTTCTTTTTCTTTTTTCTCTTTTTCTTTTTTCCTGTTTTTCTTTTTTTCACTTTTTTTTTCTTTCTCTTTTGCATGTTCTGACAGTTTATTTTTTGGAGAGCGGTTAATTTTTGAGCGCAACTAAGTTGCGCGACAGGATGGCGTCTCAGGAGACGCCACCTCTGTCTTTGCAGCATGGTGTGCGGTGTGTACCTGATGACGGTGTTATGGTAGAGGACGTTCTCGTGGCAGTGGGAGATGAGGTAGGGTTTGAAAGCATTATTTATGCTTCCCGAATGAACAAAGCGGTTGTTGTATTTGTAAAAGAGAAAAATACTGCTTGTAGGTTGATTGAAAATGGTATTGTCATACGTGATAATCTTGTGCAGGTTACTCCGCTTCATGCACCTTCTAGCAAAATCATTATTTCAAATATTCCGCCTTTCATTTCTAATGAGGCGTTGGAACGTGAATTAGTGAGATTCGGTAAGTTTGCTAGTGAGTTTAGAACGATCTCTTTAGGTTGTAAACATCCGTCTTTAAAGCATGTTCAGTCTTTTAGAAGACAAGTGTACAAGTTTTTTACTGCGGTCAAGCCAGCCGCGGGTTGAAAGTACACGGTCAAGCCAGCCGCACTTTTTTTTTTGCTTTGTGCGTCTAATCGTGCACTTACGGTATGGGTGCTGGGAGCGGTCAAAATGGATGTAAAGAAGCTGTCATAACGGCGTTTCCTTTATACTTTTGCTGATATTTTCAATAGTTCACGGGTGACCCAAAAAAAAAAAAAAAAATCTGCATAAAACGTAATTTAACCCTAAAAAGAACTTAAAGGGACATCAGAATATTTATTTATTGCTATTTTATGTCATGATATAAATAATACAATTTCAGTTTTTTTTTAAATGACTTGAACATTGAAATAATGTTTGTGAATACATTGTTTTTTGTACATTAACATTTGTATTGTACATTTATTAATATACATCATTTATCAATGTTTATTTATATATATATATATATATATATATATATATATATATATATATATATATATATATATATATATATCAACATTGATAAATTATGTATTGCGTATATGTGTGTTGTTTGTGTGTGTATACCTTTAAACTAATAGTGATCCTGACTATTGCTGTATTTATTTTCAAGTTAAATCTATTATACAATTTCTGTACAATTTAAAGGCAAATCACTCCAAAACTCAATGTGCATTCTCACTCTTTTCTCATAAAAAGCACTTACTCATAAAAAGCTTTCCTTAAAAGGTTTGCTCATTTTTCCAATTGATAACTTTTAACAGTGACCCTGAATATTACTGAATTAATTTTCAAGTTATTTTACTGTATAGTTTTGGAGAAAATGAATGGCAAAATCACTCCAAAAAAGTGCATTCTAGCAATTGCACCATTACCCATATTCAAACACTCATAAAAATCTTTGCTTTATAGGTTTGCTCATTCTTTCAGTTGATTCCTATTCACAGTCACTCAGACCATTACTGTATTAATTTTCAAATATTTCTACTGTATAGTTTTGGAGAAAACTAAAGCCAAATTCAACCCCAAGCATGTAAGTGCATAAGCACTTTTACACCATATCCCATTTTCAAACACTAATAAAATTCTTTGCTTTATAGGTTTGCTCGTTCTTTCAGTTGATTCCTATTCACAGTCACTCTGACCATTACTGTGTTAATTTTCAAATATTTTTACTGTATAGTTTTGGAAAAAATTAATGGCAAAATCATGCCAAAATCAAAGTGTATTCTAGCTGTTGCACCATTACCCATTTTCAAATACTCATAAAAATCTTTGCTTTATAGGTTTGCTTGTTCTTTCAGTGGATTCCAATTCACAGTCACTCTGACCATTACTGTGTTAATTTTCAAATAATTCTACTGTATAGTTTTGGAGAAAACTAAAGCCAAATTCAACCCCAAGCATCTAAGTGCATAAGCACTTTTACACCATGTCCCATTTTCAAACATTCATAGAATTCTTTGCTTTGTAGGTTTGCTCGATCTTTCAGCTGATTCCTGTTTACAGTCACTCTGGCCATTACTGTATTAATTTTCAAATATTTTTACTGTATAGTTTTGGAGAAAACTAAAGACAAATTCACCCCAAGCATCTAAGTGCATAAGCACTTTTACACCATATCCCATTTTCAAACACTAATGAAATTCTTTCCTTTATAGGTTTGCTAGTTCTTTCAGTTGATTTATGTTCACAGTCAATCTGACCATTACTGTATTAAGTTTCAAATATTTTTACTGTATAGTTTTGGAGAAAACTAAAGCCAAATTCACCCCAAGCATCTAAGTGCATAGGCACTTTTACACCATATCCCATTTTCAAACACTAATACAATTATTTGCTTTGTAGGTTTGCTAGATCTTTCAGTAGATTCCTGTTCACAGTCAATCTGACCATTAATGTATTAAGTTTCAAATATTTTTACTGTATAGTTTTGGAAAAAATTAATGGCAAAATCATGCCAAAATCAAAGTGCATTCTAGCTGTTGCACCATTACCCATTTTCAAACACTCATAAAAAATCTTTGCTTTATAGGTTTGCTCATTCTTTCAGTGGATTCTGACCATTACTGTATTAAGTTTCAAATATTTCTACTGTATAGTTTTGGAAAAAATTAATGGCAAAATCATGCGAAAATCAAACTGTATTCTAGCTGTTGCACCATTACCCATTTTCAAACACTCATAAAAATCTTTGCTTTATAGGTTTGCTCGTTTTTTCAGTGGGTTCCTATTCACAGTCACTCTGACCATTACTGTGTTAATTTTCAAATATTTTTACTGTATAGTTTTGGAGAAAACTAAAGCCTAATTCACCCCAAGCATCTAAATGCATAAGCAGTTTTACACCATGTCCCATTTTCAGACACTCATAAAATTAGTTCCTTCATAGGTTTTCTCATTCTGTCAATTGATTCCTATTACAGTTTTTTTTAACACTTTAACACTTACATCATGCACAATTTTGAAACACTCATAAAAATCTTTAAGTCTGGACTAAGCCATGTACAGACAGTTGACTGATTGTTGTCATGTTTAAAAAAAAATTATATTGATTAAACAGCAGATAACCTTCGTAAAAGTTTATGACGCAGTATCTTGCTTCATGATACCCTATGCATGGCTAATTAAATGACTGATTACCTGTGCCTTGGATTACTCATCCTTTAGTGCAGAATATGTATACTTTTCATTAACTTCTTACAAATAACTGAAATATTTCAAAAGCGGTCCGGCAACGCAACTAAAAGAAATGTCTTTTACATAAAACAATAAGTACTTTTCGCTAACAGTGCTATTGATCGATGCTCTAAGGGGTCGCACCCTCCCAGAAAAAAAAAGTGATTCACAGCATGTGAAAGCCTATCGCTATTCTGGAAAGATGACTATCTGTCAGATTGGATCGTTCCACCTCCACCTTTGTACTGTAAATTAGAGTATGTAGGTTTCAAACAAGTGTTAGCAATGTTATAAAAGTCATTCAAAAGTAATTATGAAATAATAAAAAGAAAATTAAAAAAATGAAATACCCCCTAGTCTCAAATATATACATTATATCTATATTTTTAAAATACTGTAAGATTATTATAGCCTGTTATAGTGTGCTAATATTATTATTATTTGAGTGTCAATAGTAGAAAATGGTCATGCTCATGTTTAGATGGTCCTCATGCATCTGCATAACTCCTTGGTGTCATTCTGCCGCAGCCTCAGCTGCAGCTTACTCCTATAATGTAATGGTAATAATACTATAATTTTTTTTTATACGCACCTTTCAAAACTCAATGACACCTTACGGACACAGTATTGACTAATTATCAGAATATTGCAACACAACCCATTTCTAATTAAGAATTTTAAATTACAAGAAAGTGAAGTGATATGTGTTATGTAACGTGTTATGACATTTCACAGTAGATACACTAGCAAATATGTAATTTTTAAGCAATACAAAAACAAAAGAAAAAAAGTACATTATTTTATTATGTGAGTGGATCAGTGTGCAGCAGAGATTCAATAAATGTCCACAGGTGCTGAAGCCACAGATGACACTGTTGTGCAGTCTGATCAGATGTACATGGGTCCAACAGCATGCCGAAAGTGGTATTGTTCTTTAAGATCCACATAGTTGTTCTCTGCAATAAAAAAAGCAAAGATTTTATAAACTTTTATAATTTTTTACTTTTAAAGTTAATCTTAATACTATACAATGTAACAGCTCAGTCGAGGAAGAGGAGAAACAATGAATTAAGATTAAAGTAAACATATACACAGCAAAGCAAAACAATAAACAAAACAGCAACAAAAAAGGAACAAAAATAACTTTGCAGGCACAATCCAGAACACAACAGCTGCCAGTTTAAGACCAAACTGAAATGTCTATAAAAATCAAAGAACTAAGAAACTACAGTAATGGTGAGTAACTGCTAAGCAAATAACAATTTCTCAAAAGGATTATGAACATGATCAGTTTGTATGGTTACAAAAATGTGAATGGGTCATGAATATGGGGCTTGATGTAAAAGGGATAGAATATACTTGGATGCTTGAAGTGACTTTAATGGTAAAATAAGCAAACCTATAGAGGAAAGACTTTTATGAGTGTTTGAAAATGGGAAATGGTGCCAGTGCTAGAATGCACTTTGTTTTTTGGAGTGAATTTGCCATTAATTTTCTACAAAACTATACAGTAAAAAAATGTGAAACTTAACACAGTAATAGTCAGGGTGTCATGATCCGGCCACTGAACTGCCGTTAATTCAGCACCAGAGGTCATCATCCACAACACAGACTCTCACACTACACAGTACACCCTGGACTACATTTACCATGCTCCATTGCACCAATCACATTCACCTGATAACAATCACACCATGCACCTGAGACCAATCACACACGCACACACACACACACACACACACACACACACACACAGCACAATCATCAGACACGCTTTATAAGCATTGAACTTTCCCTCACACACTGCCGAGTATTGTTCTGGACATATCCCTCCCCTAGCGATAGCAAGCCATTCCGTGTTTGTTTTCTTAGTCTTGTTTAAGTTCCTTGTTTTCATAGTCTTGTCTCTTTTTCTAGTTTTCATAGTCTTGTTTAAGTTTATAGTTTTCATAGTCTTGTTTCAGTTTATAGTTTTCATAGTTTAGTCTTTTTTTGGATATTGTTCGCTGATCGGAGACCCTTGCTTGCCCTTGGATTATTCTTGTGTCTTGGCCATACCATACCTGTTTGCTCCTGTTTCGACCCTGTCTGTGTTTAGACCATGTCAAGGAAAAAAAGCTTGCATATGGATCTGCATGTCTCACGTCTCTGTCACTTCATTACACAGGGTGACTGTGAACAAGAATCAACTGACAGAACGAGCAAACCTATAAAGGAAATAATTTTATGAGTGTTTGAAAATGGGACATGGTGTAAAAGTGCTTTTGCGCTTAGATGCTTGTGGTGAATTTTCTCCAAAACTATACAGTAGAACTATTTGAAAATTAATACAGTAATGGTCAGAGTGACTGTGAATAGGAATCCACTGAAAGAACGAGCAAACCTATAGAGCAAAGATTTTTATGAGTTTTTGAAAATGGGAAATGGTCCAACTGCTAGAATGCACTTTAGTTTTTGGAGTGAATTTGGCTTTAGTTTTCTCCAAAACTATACAGTAGAAATATTTGTAAATTAACACAGTAATAGTCAGAGTCACTGTGAATAGGAATCAACTGAAAGAATGAGCAAACCTATAAAGCAAAGAATTTTATGAGTGCTTGAAAATGGGACATGGTGTAAAAGTGCTTATGCACTTAGATGCTTGGGGTTGAATTTGGCTTTAGTTTTCTCCAAAACTATACAGTAGAAATATTTGAAAATTAATACAGTAATAATCAGGATCACTAAGTACAGGAATCAACAGAAAGAATGAGCAAACCTGTAAAGCAAAAATTTTTATGAGTGTTTGAAAATGTGTAATGGTGCAACAGCTTGAATACACTTTGATTTTGGCATGACTTTGACATTAATTGTTTCCAAAACTATAGAGTAAAAATATTTGAAAATTAACTCAGTAATGGTCAGAGTGACTGTGAATAGGAATCAACTGAAAGAATGAGCAAACCTATAAAGCAAAGACTTTTATGAGTGCTTGAAAATGGGACATGGTGTAAAAGTGCTTATGCACTTAGATGCTTGGGGTTGAATTTGGCTTTAGTTTTCTCCAAAACTATACAGTAGAAATATTTGAAAATTAATACAGTAATAATCAGGATCACTAAGTACAGGAATCAACTGAAAGAATGAGCAAACCTGTAAAGCAAAAATTTTTATGAGTGTTTGAAAATGTGTAATGGTGCAACAGCTTGAATACACTTTGATTTTGGCATGACTTTGCCATTAATTGTTTCCAAAACTATACAGTAAAAATATTTGAAAATTAACACAGTAATGGTCAGAGTGACTGTGAACAGGAATCCACTGAAAGAACGAGCAAACCTATAAAGCAAAGATTTTTATGAGTTTTTGAAAATGGGAAATTGTCCAACTGCTAGAATGCACTTTAGTTTTTGGAGTGAATTTGGCTTTAGTTTTCTCCAAAACTATACAGTAGAAATATTTGTAAATTAACACAGTAATAGTCAGAGTCACTGTGAATAGGAATCAACTGAAAAAATGAGCAAACCTATAAAGCAAAGAATTTTATGAGTGCTTGAAAATGGGACATGGTGTAAAAGTGCTTATGCACTTAGATGCTTGGGGTTGAATTTGGCTTTAGTTTTCTCCAAAACTATACAGTAGAAATATTTGAAAATTAATACAGTAATAATCAGGATCACTAAGTACAGGAATCAACAGAAAGAATGAGCAAACCTGTAAAGCAAAAATTTTTATGAGTGTTTGAAAATGTGTAATGGTGCAACAGCTTGAATACACTTTGATTTTGGCATGACTTTGACATTAATTGTTTCCAAAACTATACAGTAAAAATATTTGAAAATTAACTCAGTAATGGTCAGAGTGACTGTGAATAGGAATCAACTGAAAGAACGAGCAAACCTATAAAGCAAAGAATTTTACTAGTGTTTGAAAATGGGATATGGTGTAAAAGTGCTTATGCACTTAGATGCTTGGGGTGAATTTGTCTTTAGTTTTCTCCAAAACTATACAGTAAAAATATTTGAAACTTAAAACAGTTATGGTCAGAGTGACTGTGAATAGGAATCCACTGAAAGAACCAGCAAACCTATAAAGCAAAGATTTTTATGAGTGTTTGAAATGGGTAATGGTGCAACAGCTAGAATACACTTTGATTTTGGCATGAATTTGCCATTAATTTTTTCAAAAACTATACAGTAAAAATATTTGAAAATTAACTCAGTAATGGTCAGGGTGACTGTGAATAGGAATCCACTGAAAGAACGAGCAAACCTATAAAGCAAAGAATTTTATGAGTGCTTGAAAATGGGACATGATGTAGAAGTGCTTATGCACTTAGATGTTTGGGGTGAATTTGGCTTTAGTTTTCTCCAAAACTATACAGTAGAAATATTTGAAACTAAATACAGTAATGGCCAGAGTGACTGTGAATAGGAATCCACTGAAAGAATAAGCAAACCTATAAAGCAAAGATTTTTATGAGTGTTTGAAAATGGGTAATGGTGCAAAAGCTAGAATACACTTTGATTTTGGCATGATTTTGCCATTATTTTTTTCCAAAACTATACAGTAAAAATATTTGAAAATTAACACAGTAATGGTCAGAGTGACTGTGAATAGGAATCAACTGAAAGAACAAGCAAACCTAAAAAGCAAAGACTTTTATGAGTGTTTGAAAATAGGATATGGTGTAAAAGTGCTTATGCACTAAGATGCTTTGGGTGAATTTGGCTTTAGTTTTCTCCAAAACAACAGAGTAAAAATATTTGATACTTAATACAGTAATCATCAGGATCACTAAGAATAGGAATCAACTGAAAGAACAAGCAAACCTATAAACCAAAGAATTTTATGAGTGTTTGAAAATGTGACATGGTGCAAAAGTGCTTATACACTTGGATGCTTGGGGTGAATTTGCCATTAATTTTCCCCAAAACTATAGAGTAGAAATATTTGAAACTTAATACAGTAATGGTCAGAGGGACTGTGAACAGGAATCAACTGAAAGAACAAGCAAACCTAAAAAGCAAAGAATTTTATGAGTGTTTGAAAATGGGACATGGTGTAAAAGTGCTTATGCACTTACATGCTTGGGGTGAATTTGGCTTTAGTTTTCTCCAAAACTATACAGTAAAAATATTTGAAACATAATACATTAATAATCAGGATCACTGTAAATAGGAATCAAATGAAAGAACGAGCAAACCTATAGAGGAAAGACTTTTATGAGTGTTTGAAAATGGGAAATGGTCCAACTGCTAGAATGCACTGTTTTTTGGAGTGAATTTGCCATTCATTTTCTCCAAAACTATACAGTAGAAATATTTGAAAATTAACACAGTAATGGTCAGAGTGACTGTGAACAGGAATCAACTGAAAGAACTAGGAAACCTATAAAGCAAAGAATTTTATGAATGTTTGAATATGGGACATGGTGTAAAAGTGCTTATGCACTTAGATGCTTGTGGTTGAATTTGGCTTTAGTTTTCTCCAAAACTATACAGCAAAAATATTTGAAACTTAATACAGTAATAATCAGGATCACTGTGAATAGGAATCAACTGAAAGAACGAGCAAACCTATAAAGCAAACAATTTTATGATTGTTTGAAAATGGGAAATGGTCCAACTGCTAGAATGCACTGTTTTTTGGAGTGAATTTGCCATTAAGTTTCTCCAAAACTATACAGTAAAAATATTTGAAATTTAATACAGTAATAATCAGGATCACTATGAACAGGAATCAACTGAAAGAACGAGCAAACCTATAAAGCAAAGATATTTATGAGTGTTTGAAAATGGGTAATTTTGCAACTGCTAGAATGCACTTTTTTGGAGTGATTTTGCCATTAATTTTATCCAAAACTATACAGTAAAATGACTTTAAAATTAATTCAGTAATATTCAGGGTCACTGTTAAAAGTTATCAATTGGAAAAATGAACAAACCTTTTAAGGAAACCTTTTTACGAGTAAGTGCTTTTTATGAGAAAAGAGTGAGAATGCACATTGAGTTTTGGAGTGATTTGCCTTTAAATTGTACAAATATTGTATAATAGATTTAACTGGAAAATGAATACATTAATAGTCAAGGTCACTATTACTTGAAAGGTATACACACACAATACATAATTTATCAATGTTAATATATATATATATATATATATATATATATATATATATATATATATATATATATATATATATATATATATATATAAATTGATAAATGATGTATATTAATAAATGTACAATACAAATGTTAATGTACAAAAAACAATGTATTCACAAACATTAATTAAAAAAAAAATGAAATTGTATTATTTATATCATGGCATAAAATAGCAATAAATAAATATTCTGATGTCCCTTTAAGTTCTTTTTAGGGTTAAATTACGTTTTATGCAGATTTTTTTTTTTTGGGTCACCCGTGAACTATTGAAAATATCAGCAAAAGTATAAAGGAAACGCCGTTATGACAGCTTCTTTACATCCATTTTGACCGCTCCCAGCACCCATACCGTAAGTGCACGATTAGACGCACAACGCAAAAAAAAAGTGCGGCTGGCTTGACCGTGTACTTTCAAACCGCGGCTGGCTTGACCGCAGTATGTTACTGGACTCTCCAGAAAATACTTTGGATGTTTCTTTCCGTGTAAAGCATGAAGGGAGATCTTATATGGTTTATGCAACTACTGGTAACTTGCGATGTTTTGTTTGTGGTGACGTAGGGCATAAGCGGATTGCGTGTCCACGCAAAGAGTATGGAGGAGCGAAACAAACAGTTTCAGAGGGGGAGGTCGATGCTGTGATCATCTCAGTTGGTGATGAAATAGCAGGTCCTTCTGGGTTACAGTCAGATACTGGGACAATAGCGCGTGTCATCTCTGAGCCAGTGTATGCGGTGCCGATACAGTCAGCTGAGTGCAGCGCTAGTGACGTCACTCGCAGCGGGAATGCTGAGAACCCCACAGCTGGAACTAGCGTTATTGTACCAGGCATCAGCAACGTTGAGCAAAGTAGGCCTAACTATAATGGTGAAGAATCTGATGAAATTAATCCGAGTGGGTTATTAACTTGTACAGGTAATGATAGCATTGATGCCATGTCTGATGATACAGATTCAATTGACATTGAGGGCTCACAGGGAGATCTTCAAAAGGAGATCTCCTTGTATCCCCTTGAGGAAATAAATCACTTTTTGGATGATACTTTTGGCAAACAGGTGAATGTTAGAGATTTTTTCCCAGATATTGAGAAGTTTGTTAGGTCTGTTACAGTTTTTCAAAAAGCAGTTGGTTTCGATATTTTGAGTGAAAAGAAGCGTTTTCGACTAAAGAAGCATCTTACAGCGATAAGAAAATGTAGGAAAGAAAGGAAAAAAAGTTCTTAAACTGATCAGGAATGCATCACATGGGTTTCTTTTTTCTTTCTTTTCTTCTTCTGTTATGTCTGTCTTTTCTCCTTTTAAATACATGTATGGATAATTTGAGGGTGGGCTCCATTAATGTTAATGGTGGGAGGGATAGACATAAACGTGATTTGCTATTAGAAAGCATACAGCTAAAAAGACTTAATGTTGTATTGCTTCAGGAAACTCATAGTGATGTAGATAATGAAGCCGATTGGAAAATGTGCTGGAAGGGGCAACAGATACTTAGTCATGGGACAAATCTTAGTGCAGGTGTGGCGATTCTTTTTTCTCCAGAAACTACAGTTAATATTTTAAGTTCTGAAGAAGTTATAAAAGGTCGTCTTGTCTTAGTGAAGGCTGAAATTGAAGATTTTCTTTTTTGTTTCATAAATGTGTATGTACCAAATGTGGGACATGAGAGAATTACATTTTTTAAAATTTTAAGTGGAATATTGAAACAGTGTCACAGTAATGATAATGTGATAGTTGGGGGAGACTGGAATTGCACAGAAAATTTTACCATTGATCGAACTTCTGAGGAACCTCATATGCAATCTTCCATTTACTTGTCTAAAATAGTAAAAGAAGCTGAACTGTTAGATATGTGGAGGATTAAACATAATACTGCCAGACAATATACTTGGTTAAAAGTATCTGATGATAGAGTGAGTGCTGCCCGTTTGGACAGAATTTATATATCAAAATGTTCTAGTAATCGGGTTGTTGAGTGCTCTTTTTTTCCAGTGGGGTTTTCAGACCATCATATGGTTTTAATGTCATTGGTGTTATCCAAGTCTTCAAGGAAATCTTCATATTGGCACTTTAATGCCAAATTATTACAAGATGTTAACTTCTGTAAACATTTTGAAGGTTTCTGGGAATGTTGAAAAAAAAAAAAACATACCTTTGATAAATTAAGACAATGGTGGGAAATTGGAAAAACACAAATACAAATGTTTTGTCAGCAATATACAGTTAATTCCACAAATATGATAAAGAAAGCTATTCAGACTCTTGAACGATCTATAGATTCAATAGAGAAAGACTTGTTGGATAGACATGATCCTGGTTTGTCTTACTGTTTACAACAAAAAAAGAGTGAGTTGGGGTCCTTTTTAAATGAAAGGGTGAAAGGAGCCTTGGTGAGGTCTCGTTTTATTGCAGTGAATGAGATGGATGCCCCAAGTGCATACTTTTTTAACTTGGAACGTTCAGTAGCACAGCATAAACAAATGGTCTGCCTCCGTCTGCCTGATGGAAGGGTCACCACTGATATTGCAGAAATGCGTCATCATGCAGTGGATTTTTATTCCTGTCTATATACTGCAGAACATTGTGATTTGGACTGTGCTGAACAGTTATTTAAAGGCCTTCCTAAATTGGACTCTGATTCTAAGACTGCCTTGGACTCTTTTTTAATGTTTGAGGAACTTTCATCTGCTGTTACACAACTCAGCTCGGGGCGTTCCCCTGGTGTTGATGGGTTGACATCAGAGTTCTATAAACACTTTTGGGACCTTATTGGTGTTGATCTCTATGAGGTTTTCTGTGAATGTTTTAAAGATGGATTTTTGCCTGTCACCTGTCGCCGTGCTGTTCTTTCTTTGCTTCCTAAAAAGGGAGATCTGTCTTTGTTAAAGAACTGGAGGCCTGTTGCCTTATTGACCACAGAATATAAGATCTTGTCAAAATGTCTTGCCAATAGGTTAAAGAAATACGTACATACAATAGTGCATAAAGATCAGACATATTGCATACCAAATAGGTCAATAATGGATAATTTGTTTTTAGTAAGAGATATTTTAGATATTTGTAGAATATTTAATTTAGGAGTTGGATTGGTTGCCCTAGATCAGGAAAAAGCTTTTGATCGGGTAGATCACAGTTATTTATTCAACTTGCTTAAAGTTTTTGGTTTTGGGGAAAGCTTTTTAAATTGGATACAACTCCTTTATGCTGGTGCTTCGTGCATGGTTAAAGTTGGGGGTGGTTTGAGTAAACCAATTTCTGTTCAAAGAGGAATACGACAAGGTTGCCCGCTGTCTGGTTTGTTGTACAGTATTGCTATTGAACCGCTACTTTTTAATCTAAGAAAGATTTTATGTGGGTTCTCAATACCAAATGTGATTCAGAACACAAATGTCTCTATTACTGCTTATGCTGATGATGTGACTGTGTTGGTTAGTGGTGGGCAAGATATTACTGCTCTGTCTGAAGTCCTTCATCTATATGAGAAGGCTTCATCAGCAAAGGTAAATTGGGCCAAAAGTGAGGCTTTTTGGGCAGGTCAAGATCCTCTACATTGTTTGCCATCACTGCCAGGAAAGCTTAATTGGGGTAAAGCAGGGTTAAAAATCTTGGGAGTTCATTTTGGTTCAAATGACTTTCAGAAGTTAAATTGGGAGGGTGTTATGGAGAAAGTATGCACCCGATTGTCTCAATGGAATTGGCTGCTACCCAAACTATCCTACAGGGGGAGAGTCTTGATTGTCAATAACTTGGTTGCTTCCACATTGTGGCACAGATTAAATGTGTTACAACCACCAGCTGGACTAGTGCAAGAAGTACAAAGAAAGTTGGTGAACTTTTTCTGGTCCGGACAACATTGGGTGCGTTCCTCTGTACTGTTTCTTCCGATACAAGAAGGAGGCCACAGTTTGGTGGATATCAGGTCTAGGCTAATGACTTTTCGTTTACAAGCTGCCCAGAGACTATTATACAACAATGATAGTGCTTGGTTTAACACCGCAGTGGTACTTTTGAGAAGAGCTGGTGGAATGGGACTGGATAAGCATTTGTTTCTGATGAAGCTAGAAGAGAATGAGCTTACAGATCTGACTCCTTTCTACAAATCTGTTCTGGAAGCCTGGAAAGTTTTTGCATTTTCAAGATCACCTGAAGTACCTGCAGGGATGTGGCTGTTGGAGGAGCCATTGTTTCTTAACTCTTTCCTGCCTTCGAGACTTCTACATTCAGCCTTTCTGTGTGCTCGTTTACTGTCTGCTGGGTGCACAAAGCTGGGGCATTTACTACACACCAGTTTGGAAACCTTGGGCAGGAAAGCTGGAGTTAAGTCAACAAGAGTATTACAAAAGCTCGTCACAGAGGTGATTGGAGAACTGGACTTTAACTATCGTTCTTTCCTGGACAATCCAGCTATAATAGATGAATGGAGAAGTGGATGTAAGTATTGTTTCCCCTCTCTGACTGTAAGAGCTGCGGTGGGGGACTGGCAGGAGCAGAGGAAAGGTTTACTGTCTTTCAGAACTCCACAAATGGATGGATTTGAGTCAGTGGGAAAGAAGGCCCTTTATGTTACCTGTGTAAAGGTGTCTAATTTACAATCTTTGAGTGGGGTTCTTTTGACGAAATGGACAGAGGTTTTTGGTATTGACTCTTCCCCTAAAGGTAGTTGGCGTATCCTGTACAAACGTCCAATTGACCAGCGGACTGGTGACCTCCAGTGGAGGATTGTACATGGATGTATAGCTACTAACAGACATGTGGTGCATCTTGATCCTAGTGTTAGTGTGGGTTGTCCTTTTTGTGTAGAGACTGAATCTGTCTTTCATTTGTTCCTGCAATGTACAAGGTTGATGGATTTGTTTTCCTTGTTAACAGAGTGGGTTACATCTTTGGGTGAAACCTTTTCTTTTCAGTTGTTCATTTTTGGTCCAAAGTACACTGTTGCGCAAAAGAATGTTTTAGTTTTACTTAATTTCCTTTTTGGTAATGCAAAATTAGCCATCTGGAAAACTCGAAAAAATAAGATATTAGGACAAGGTGCAGTAAATCCAATTTTCATGTTTTTGGGCCTAGTGGGTTCTCGTCTCAGAGTGGAATATGCGTACTATAAATTGGTTGGGTGTTTAGAGCGTTTTATGGATATTTGGGGGATAAACCATGTCTTATGTACAGTTTATGAAGATGAATTGGTGTTGAAATTTTAATGGCTATTTATATTATTGATTTGTTGTGATGATGAATGATTGTCATCATCATCATATTGTGTTGGACAAACATGTTTGTTTATAATTGTTGTTAAAATAAAAGTGTCTTAATCCTCTCTCTCTCTCTCTATTATAGATCAGTGGTCTGACTCCCTGATCTCTCTCTCTCTCTCTCTCTCTCTCTCTCTCTCTCTCTCTCTCTCTCTCTCTCTATTTCTCTATTATAGATCAGTGGTCTGACTCCCTTTTGGAGCGAGTCTCTAGCGGCCAGTTGATGAATTACAGTTTAAGACACTTCCGTGTAGGTTTCAAGAGAGAGAGAGACGGGGAGGTTGCTGTTTGATTTATACTCTGCTTCTTTTCTTCTTCTTTTTTTTTCGTACAAATGCTAGATTTTTTAAAAACGGATTTTGTATGCTAAAACGTGTACGTTATTTGAACGAATGATTTGAGATCGCAAGTGTTTTCTCGCTGTGTGTGGAGTTTAAAGACGCTCCCTAAGAACTATATCTGCGTGGAGTCTCGGCGCCATCATTGTTTCTCGTGTCTCGAATAAAAGTGAAAGCAGATGTTTAGAGTTGATGTTTCTCCATTTAAACAGCCAGAATCGATTCTATACGGAATATTAAAGTGTTTCATAGGAACTAAGCCATGATTTTCGTGTAGCTGCTTCATAGAAAGGCGGTGGATTTTGTGAATCTGTGTAAATAAGGTGAGAGCTGAGTGCTTTACAGTGACTTCCGCTTTCAGATTTACTCTAAAGGAAGTATGTTTTTGTGTTTTAATATTTTCTTTTTCAAGCAGATGAAGGTGGTTTGATTGGTGTTTGGTGTTGTGTGTGGTTTATTTGATCATTTGTTAACACACGACTAACATTGTGTATCTGAGTGAACGCCGCTCTCATGATCTGTTTCTCTCAGGATCGTTCAGCTCAATTATTGAGTTTGTTTGTCATTTCTATTCAGAGTCAGTGCTGCAGATCAGATTCTGTTTCATCATGGAGGACACACAAACATCCACAGATCAAGAGTTTTCTCCAGGATGCAGGTACTTTGAATAAAAACTGGATTAAATCACCTTCAATGATGAGAGATGGGAGTCTCCTTCGTGTTTTTGTGTCTGGAGATTTTTAAGTTAAAATGAAGAATTTATTATTTTATATATATATATATATATATATTTGATGACACATAATTAATAGCCTTTAAAATGATTATCGTCATAAAGGATTAAACCTGTTTTGTTATAGTTCAGTTCATCAGAAGAGATCAGGAGCAGAGTTCAGCTGTGTGTCTGTGAGGAGTGATGCGTCTATGGATCGTATAATAGAGTTTAAGAGTGGAGATACAAAGACTGATCTCAGGTACAGTTTTATATAAATATTTTTATAGCATGTCATATTATATAATTATATAAGTCTATATTTTCTACAATATGAGAAATTCTTTTTTTTTATCTTCATCTGATATTTAACATACAGTCAATGATGGGAGTCTCCTTCGTGTTTTTGTGTTTGGAGATTTTTCAGTTATATATATATATATATATATATATATATATATATATATATATATATATATATATATATATGATGACACATAATTAATAGCCTTTAAAATGATTATCATAATAAAGGATTAAATCTGTTTTGTTATAGTTCAGTTCATCAGAAGAGGAGTGATTGGTCTATGGATAATCCTCCAGTAAAGTTTAAGAGTTAAAATGAAGAATTTATTATTAAAATATATATCAGGGCTCCAAACAAAAAAATCGAGTAAGGAGCCATTTGCTCCTATAAGAAAAAAACTTAGGAGCCAAATAATTTTTTTAGGTGCCACAGAATAAACGTGTTTTATTTATTTTATGATTGTTATTATTTATTTATTTACATTTTAACATTTCAATCATACTGTCATGTGTTTATGTCTCATCTTTTCTTGACTTTATCAGCATTTTAATCCATCTTGTAGATGACCTGGGAACTAAGGTTCACTTAAAGTGGGAACTAAATGTCTTTTCCAGTTTGAAATCTACAGTCACAAAGAATTGTTCATTACACAGAATCTGTACAGTATCATGGAGCATAAGCATCACTTGGCCACTGAGTGTAGCTTGGGCTCCTCCTCAGTGCATCCTGGAAATGTTGTCATACACTCTTAAAAATAAAGGTGCTTCACGATGACATAGAAGAACCTTTTTTGTCTAAATGGTTTCATAAAGAACCTTTAACATCTGAAGAACCTTTACGTTTCACAAAAGATTCTTTGTGGCGAAAGAAGGCTCTCCAGATTATAAAGAAAGAGATGGTTCTTTAATCAGCCTTTGACTGAATGCTTCTTTGTGGAACCAAAAATGGTTCTGTGAAGAACCTTTTAAGCACCTTTTATTTTTCTAGCTGACTGATGAGCTTATGGACACTTAATGGTTATTCTGAGGTAAACGTATATTACATTGCAGTGTTTACAAGCTTTACAGGTTTTCCGCAGTTTGAAACACTGAATGAGCTTTTACACAAGATATTTCAGTAAGTTGTACTGTAGGATCTCTTATAAAATAGCCTACCTTTTGATGTTAATTCATGTTCATTATGTACTATAGTAGTAAAGAGAAAGATTAAATAGGTTACTTGTCCTTGAACTGAGGCGCTAAAGCGACTGCGCCTGCCCCATTAAGGAACGCCAAAACTGTATTTATTGTTTGAATTTCGTTATGAATTCGGAATAATTTTAAAGCTGGTACTTTTTATTAGGAAGTGACAAAGCACAGAGCTTTTTGCGATTACTGGACGGCAGTGAAGTTCACGCATTAAAAGAACACAGACCTAGATCTTGTTTAGAAGAAGCCATATTAGTAATTATTATAAACGAGAATTGTTAACGATATTGCCAATATCCACACAGCTGACAGCTTTACCTGTTCTAGTTTGTTCAAGTTGTGCACGAAATAGACGCAGTATTTTCTGCACTTTCACTTCTTACGTCTCCGTCATTTCTCTCTCGCTGCACAGCGGAGCTGCGTTTATCAGACTGTGTGCGTCAGCACTGATGTGCGGCAGAGATGAGGACTGTCTGAAACTCTCTTTTTCCACTAAAACTTTGATGCGCATCGTCTCAGTTTAATACGTGAACATAACAAAAGATTTGATCGCAAAACAATTAGGAAAAAAGGCATTACATTCAAATTTTTAAGTTATAACATGTAAATATATACCCAGATAGCAATAACACTCGGGCTGATTCTGGCTGAAACGCGTCTCTGTCGGTTCAGTCTCGGCATCGGTGAGAAGATAATGGGCCAGAGCCGCGCCGACTCTACAAAACACTTCTGGCTGACAGACGGCTTTTTCCCTATGGCCCGATCTCGGCTGAAAGCTGTTGTACACGCGGCAGGTCCACACTCGGTGTAGTTGTGTGTATTAACCTTCGGCCCGAGCTCGTTTTATCACAGACGGGGCGCTGCTAGAATGAAGCAAATCATCCGCCTGAGAAAACTTTTTTAGCGTTAAATCCTGAGGAGCTTTCGGCGGGTAGTCGCCAGTGGCGACCTCAGCAAAAACGTCACTCGCAAATTAATATTTATGGTCGCAAATGCGACTGTTTTAGTCGCAGTTTGGAGCCCTGTGTGTGTGTGTGTGTATATATATATATATATATATATATATATATATATATATATATATATATATATATATATATATATATATATATAATTTTTTTTTTTTTTTTTTTTTTTTTTTTGATGACATATATTTTTGATGACACATAATTAATAGCCTTTAAAATTATTATCGTCATAAAGAATTAAATCTGTTTTGTTATAGTTCAGTTCATCAGAAGAGATCAGAAGCAGAGTCCAGCTGTGTGTCTGTGAGGAGTGACCGGTCTATGGATCCTCCAGTAAAAAAGTTTAAGACTGGGGATACAAAGACTGATCTCAGGTACAGTTTTATATAAATATTTTTATAGCATGTCATATTATATAATTATATAAGTCTATATTTTCTACAATATGAGAAAATCTTCTTTTTTTTATCTTTATCTGATATTTAACATACAGTCAATGATGGGAGTCTCCTTCGTGTTTTTGTGTCTGGAGATTTTTCAGTTAAAATGAAGAATTTATTATTTAAAAAAAAAAAAAAAAAAAAAAAAAAAAATATATATATATATATATATATATATTTGATGACACATAATTAATAGCCTTTAAAATTATTGTCGTCATAAAGGATTAAATCTGTTTTGTTATAGTTCAGTTCATCAGAAGAGATCAGAAGCAGAGTTCAGCTGTGTGTCTGTGAGGAGTGATGCGTCTATGGATCGTATAATAAAGTTTAAGAGTGGAGATACAAAGACTGATCTCAGGTACAGTTTTATATAAATATTTTTATAGCATGTCATATTATATAATTATATAAGTCTATATTTTCTACAATATGAGAAAATCTTCTTTTTTTTATCTTTATCTGATATTTAACATACAGTCAAACCAAAAAATATTCAGACACCAGATATCATTTTTGATATTTTTTTACTAGTGTGTGCAGAACACTATACTCCATTTATGTAAGTGATGATAGCAAAATAAAGTAAACTGTGACAGATTTTACCCCAAAATTCTTCATACAATGGACTACCAGTAAAATTAATAAAAGAAATTGGGACCAAAAATTATTCAGACACTTTTGACCTGACCGTGTTTTGCTTAAGTGTTTTTTCTTTAATTGCTAATGCGACCTTTTTACACCACAGACTGAACAGAGTTATGCATTGCTTGGTAATTAGTCAACAGAGTATTGATAGTTGTGTAAATATTCCCTGCTGAAAAAACTATAGACACCATCACATCATTTGTAATGGTTTTACTGGTTATAATGGGAATTGTATTGGTTTTAATGGAGACTGTAATCTAACCTGTTGGTCTCTACTGGTAATTGGTCACCTTCTATTGGTGGCTTGTTAACCCTCTGGAGTCGATCCCCGCGTATACACGTTATGAGGCATCTTCTCCTGATAACCCTGAAAAGAACTTAAATTACACTTTCAGTTTTGATCGTACAGATAAGAGCAATACATCAATCGAATCTGTAAAGGGTCTACTTTTATTTGTATCCACACATAATAACAACAAAACTTTGTGCATTTATAAAATAAAGAAAACAAACAGAGTGTGCTGTCTGCAGCCTTGGTCTGCGCTGATCTTCATTTACAAACACGTCATTAAAATGAACTGTAACTCAGTGAATACTCAACACAGAGACATGAGAGATATATCTGTAGAAAGCTTGACATGTCTACTTTTAAACTAAGCAAGTGCTGCCAAAAACAAATATTCTGTGATAAAGTAATCCATATGAAAACGCGATGTCTGTCTTTCACTTCTCCCTTCATTATATCTAATGTGACCACGCGCCGAGCGCAGTATTCATATTTTAATGTTCCACGTGAAGCTCGCGGCTTGTAAACGCCCATACTACAGAAAACAAAGCAGCGAGACTGTTCAAGTTTTTTTATTTTATTTTACTGTTTGCTTCGCGCTGAGAGGAATAAGACATAATTCACCCCAAGAATAAAAAAAATGTATAATCAAGTGAAACATTATGAAGTTTCATTCACATCATCTAAATGTTCTACTGTACTACTAGTATCAGTGACCATCACAATAATGTTAATAATGCAGTTTATCATTTAGTTTATTTAAAAGCTCATAAACAATATACACTTTGGAAATGCTAGTTATGTGATGTTCATTTATGTATTTCAACATGACACAATACCAGTCAATACCAGTTTGCTAAAGCAGTAATATTGTTCAATATTTTTACTATTTAAAATAACTGCTTTCTATCTGAATATATTTGACAATGTAATTTATTCCTGTGATCAAAGCTAAATTTTCAGCATCCAGTCTTACTCCAAGTGTAACAATATACACTATACCCTTCAAAAGCTTGGAGTCAGTGTATAAAGAAATTAAAACTTTTATTTAGCACACACGTGATGATGAATAAAAACTATAAATACGATAAATGTTACAAACAATGCTGTTCTTTCAATTTATCAAAAAATACCTGAAAAAAATATTCTAAGCTCTTTTCAACATTATTAATAATAATAATAATAATAATAAATATTTTGTTTTTTTTTTTTGAGTAGCAAATCAGAATATTAGAATGATTTCTGTTTTTTTTTTTTTTTTGCTATATAGCCTATATATATTTTATAAAGATTGTGAGAGAAAAGAAATTAGGCTTGTTTGACTTGAACCAGCGCTGCACACTGCAAGACTGATCGGTTTATGACATCGAAGTACTGTGAGAGCGATTCAAAAGCATAAGGAGCGTCTACTCTCTTTGATGTCATATGTCGTGTGTGTATGTATGTAAAAAAAACAGAAACAAGACCATCTAGTGGCAATGTGAAAGGAGTGTATCTACTAATGTCAGAGGGGTTAACCGCAGTTTAAAAAACAAAACAGCATGTCCCAATATAATAATACCCTACTAAAGCATGTTAGCAATATCAGCTTATATAACTAGTAGCTAATGTTAGCATCTTACCTGCTGCACTGTCTGCTGCTTTCTCGTCGTCAGACCGATAGAACTCCTTTCACTGGTGACTTTGTGTTTGAGGCCACAAATGTTACAAAGCTGTCATTAAGTTGAAGTTATCACACAGTCCTCGCTCAAGCCGCTCACTCGCTCCGTTTGGTTTCATTACAGTGTGCTCCTTAGCACTGGGAGCTCCCTCTGCTGTCAATAAGGTGCATCTGCGCACCAGCCATTTCAAACCCAGCCTCCAGTATTTGGGCCACGCCTCCTAATTTGCATACACTCCTGAATCCTCAAATGCCCAATCCTCAATCTTCAAATGCCCAATCCTAAATCCCCAAATCCCCAATCCTCAATGGCTAAATGATTAAATGCCCAATCCTACATACCAAATGCCCAACCCTAAATAGAAAATGCCCTATCCTAAATACCAAATGCCCAATCCTAAATACCAAATTAATTTTCGACTTGGACTTTAAGTTTCAAATTTAGATTTTTAGTTTTGGTTTAAGACTTTTAGTTTTAGACTTTTAGTTTAAAAATCTGACTCAGTAATCCCTCCATAAACCACGCAATAAACGTTGTTTTCTCAAAAACACAATCATGTACATACATGCTATTTACATATTACTGTAGCCCAGTTTGTACTGAATACAGTATTTTCAGACTTTAGCCATGTATATGTTTAGAAGCCAATGAAAAAAGCACAAAAGTCAGGGCATGTCAAAACTTCTCCAGGCCCCCAAAACCCCCCTAGACCTCAGAGGGTTAAAACCAGTAAATCCTAATGGAATATGTCCCAAAGCACACTACAGGGAAAAAACCCCCCCTGATTTTAATGATTAACAGTTGATGGTTTGTAATGGTATTTGTAGTGGAAACCATTCGATTTTTTTGTGATGGTTCTGTTGTTGTTTCTCAGCAGGGTTGTCATACAACAGTTGTCTGAATTTTTGGTTGATTGTAATCCATTACATACCTTTCTATCAAAGTTACAGTTGAGGTCAAAAGTTTACATCCCCCTTTCAAAATGTTAATTATTTTACTAAAATGAGGGATCATGCAAAATGCATGTTATTTTTTTTTTTATTTAGTACTGATCTGAATAAGATATTTCACACTAAAGATGTGCATATAGTCCACAAGAGAGAATCAGAATCCGCTTTATCAAGTGTGTGCAGACACACAAGGAATTTGTTGTGGTTTTTAAGGTGAGAACAGAAAACATTTAAATAGTACAACTTAACAATAAATAATAATAATTTGTATGAATCTGGAACAGAAGATTTATGTACAGATTTGTGCATTATTTACTCTATATACACTCACTAAGGATTATTAGGAACAACTGTTCAATTTCTCATGAATGCAATTATCTAATCAACCAATCACATGGCAGTTGCTTCAATGCATTTAGGGGTGTGGTCCTGGTCAAGACAATCTCCTGAACTCCAAACTGAATGTCAGAATGGGAAAGAAAAGTTATTTAAGCAATTTTGAGCGTGGCATGGTTGTTGGTGCCAGACGGGCCGGTCTGAGTATTTCACAATCTGCTCAGTTACTGGGATTTTCACAGACAACCATTTCTAGGGTTTACAAAGAATGGTGTGAAAAGGGAAAAACATCCAGTATGTGGCAGTCCTGTGGGCGAAAATGCCTTGTTGATGCTAGAGGTCAGAGGAGAATGTGCCGACTGATTCAAGCTGATAGAAGAGCAACTTTGACTGAAATAACCACTCGTTACAACCGAGGTATGCAGCAAAGCATCTGTGAAGCCACAACACGCACAACCTTGAGGCGGATGGGCTACAACAGCAGAAGACCCCACCGGGTACCACTCATCTCCACTACAAATAGGAAAAAGAGGCTACAATTTGCACGAGCTCACCAAAATTGGACAGTTGAAGACTGGAAAAATGTTGCCTGGTCTGATGAGTCTCGATTTCTGTTGAGACATTCAGATGGTAGAGTCAGAATTTGGCGTAAACAGAATGAAAACATGGATCCATCATGCCTTGTTACCACTGTGCAGGCTGCTGGTGGTGGTTTAATGGTGTGGGGGTGTTTTCTTGGCACACTTTAGGCCCCTTAGTGCCAATTGGGCATCGTTTATATGCCACGGCCTGCCTGAGTTTCTGACCATGTCCATCCCTTTATGACCACCATGTACCCATCCTCTGATGGCTACTTCCAGCAGGATAATGCACCATGTCACAAAGCTCGAATCATTTCAAATTGGTTTCTTGAACATGACAATGAGTTCACTGTACTAAAATGGCCCCCACAGTCACCAGATCTCAACCCAATAGAGCATCTTTGGGATGTGGTGGAACGGGAGCTTCGTGCCCTGGATGTGCATCCCACAAATCTCCATCAACTGCAAGATGCTATCCTATCAATATGGGCCAACATTTCTAAAGAATGCTTTCAGCACCTTGTTGAATCAATGCCACATAGAATTAAGGCAGTTCTGAAGGCAAAAGGGGGTCAAACACAGTATTAGTATGGTGTTCCTAATAATCCTTTAGGTGAGTGTACAGCTGTATAAATAAAGAGATCTGCATTAGTATTTACATAGTACTTGAGAAAGAGGCAGTAATTAGAGATGGAGAATGAATTACAGAACACAGGTAATGATTCATGTGTTAGTTGTTTAATCTGGAGATGGTGTTTGAAGAAGGAAGTACAGCCTCTGCTGAGCCTTTATCACGATGGAGTCGATGTGAGCGTCTCACTTCAGGTGCTGAGAGATAGTGGTGTCCAGGAACCTGAATGACTCCACTGTTGTTACAGTGCTGTCTATGATGGTGAGTGGAGGGAGAGCCTTTTCACACTGAAGACAACTGAGGGACTCAAACACAACTATTACAGAAGGTTCAAACACTCACTGATGCTCCAGAAGATAAAACCATCCTCAGTTGTCTTCAGTGTGAAAAGATGGATCTCAAAATCATACAGTCACTGCTGAAAAGGGTTCAAATACACAGAAATTACTGGAAAACCAAAGAATTAGTGAGAGCTGAAGGATTTTTCTGAAGAACAGCAGACAGTTTAACTGTTCAGGACAAACAAGAGACTCATGAACAACTATCACTAAACACAAACACACAGCTGTGGATCATTCAGATAACAACACAGTACTGAGTGAGTCGAGGGGATGTAAACTTTTAAATGAGGTCATTTTTATCACTTCAATTATTTTCTCTTGTGGATTATATGTAAACATGTCTTATGTGAGATATCTTATTAATTATTAGCACATTATTGAGGCAGAAAAACTGAAACAAGTGGAGGAAACAAAACACAAAATAATGAACAAATGTTTTGTGCCTTTGTACGTCAGAATCAGAATGCAAAAAACATGATTTTCATTTTTACAGAATACCGTCATCGAAGACACACTTTGAAGCGAAACAGACGTTTATGATTTCAAGCATTAAAGAAACAGACTGCACTGATGAATAAAGCATGAAATTGATGTAAACAATAGATCTACATAATATTCAAACATGAAGTTCATAGAGGAGATAGTGTATTAGCCCTACAGTTATGGCATATAGTGATATTTACACCTGAAACATGTACATAGACTAGACAGTAGTAGCAGTAGTTCTAGTGTTTTATCATGAAGAACAGTTAATAACACACTTACCCAGAAGTGCAGCTCAGAATCAGTATAGAGTTGTTTGGCTGCTTTATAATAGTCTTGTAGAGCTGCGGTTAGTGTTCTTGTCACTAGGCAGTACTTCAGATTGTAATAGACAAATATCAGTATTCAGTGTGCTGGACGTGACTGTAAAATACTATGTTATATGCCTATGTAGAGATCTGAAAGCCTTGAGCTTTTCTTTCGTATAGACACTGGGTTTTTCCTCAAGATAAATGTAATTTGAACTATTTGTTTGGATGCTTGACCCCTGTATGACCGAGAGTGCGGGTCAGAAAACCTCACAGCATTGCTAAGAGTTTGTTTATTAGTGGAAGACAAACTGTCTTCTGCTGGCACACCATTCACACATGTGGAGAAGCGTCCGGATCAGATGATCATGATGTAAATGTGTTTTGGCGTCACATCTGACTGATGCTGCAGATTCTCACTTTCTGTCATCATCACTGTTTACAGCAAAAGAGTGTGATATCTCTGTGTGTTTTCTCAGGATCTGCAGTCAGAGATCTTCATCTCCTGATCACAGCTGTGTGTCTCTGAAGAGTGATGGATCCATGGCTTATCCTCCTGACCTCAGTGGTGAAGCAGTGACCTCTGACCCCAGGTGAGGATAATCGTGTGGTGATGATTGAAGGTGTTGAAGACTCTGTGAGGAGCTTGTTTTATTGGCTCTTGTGCTCCTGAACACACTTCACTGTTCACACACATCTAGTGTTTGCTGCAGATGAGAGTAAAATGCTCGCACTGTCGAGTCCTGACAGAGAGATGACTTATGATTATATTTACACAGAGTTAAACAGATCAACAAACTGAAATTATACTGAAAACACAAGACTGAAATCTCTATCGGTTTAGATGTTAATTTACACATCCTTTATTTTGAGATATTTTTAATCAGTTGTTCTTGTGATATTTCAGCAGAGCAGATGGAGAGCGAAGCATCTCTGGAGGAGTCTCCTCTGTCTTCTGTCTGAACAACACGAGCGTTACAGCGTCTCTGAATAAACATGATCAAGCAGTGAATGATGAACTACAGAGAGTCAAAGAGCAGCACAAAACCAGCATGAAGAACAAGTATGAGAGATTATGTGAGGGACTGAAACTCCAGGAGAATGAGAGCCTCCTGAACAGCATCTACACACAGCTCTACATCATAGAGGGAGAGAGAGAAGGAGTGAATGAAGAACATGAGGTTTTACAGATGGAGAAAACAGCCAGAACACAACACTCACAAGACACTCCAATCTACTGCAATGACATCTTTAAAGCCTCAGCTGAAGCAGGATCTGAGGAGAAAGAGCAGATCAAGACTGTTCTTACTAAAGGCATCGCTGGAATCGGAAAAACCGTCTCTGTGCAGAAGTTCATTCTGGACTGGGCCGAGGGAAAAGACAATCAGGATGTAGATTTCATGTTTGTGCTTCCATTTCGAGAGCTGAACTTGATCCGAGATCATCAGTACAGTCTTCACAGACTTCTGCTGGACTTTCATCCTGAACTTCAAGATCTGGACTCACAGATTTATGAGGAGTGTAAAGTTGTGTTCATCTTTGATGGTCTGGATGAAAGCAGAATCACACTGATGTTTTCAGACGCTCAGAAAGTTTGTGATGTGACTGAGACTTCATCAGTGGCTGTGTTGATATCAAAGCTCATGAAAGGAGAGCTGCTTCCCTCTGCTCTCATCTGGATCACCTCCAGACCAGCAGCAGCCAATCAGATCCCCTCCGAATACATCCACCGTCTGACAGAAATTCAGGGATTCACTGAGCCTCAGAAGGAGGAATATTTCAGGAAGAGAATCAGTGATGAGCATCAAGCCAGCAGAATCATCTCACACATCAGAAGAGCAAGAAGCCTCCACATCATGTGCCACATCCCCTTCTTCTGCTGGATCTCATCCACTGTGCTTCAGAAGCTCCTGGAAGAAGATCTGAGAGCAGAAATCCCTCAAACTCTGACTGAAATGTACATCCACTTCCTGCTGATTCAGATCAACATGAGGAAGCAGAAGTATGAAGAGAGAGATCCAGAGAAACTCCTGCCGTCCAACAGAGAAGTGATTGTGAAACTTGCTGAAGTGGCTTTCAAACAGCTGATGAAGGGCAATGTGATGTTCTATGAGGAGGACCTGATTGAGAGCGGCATAGACGTCACTGACGCCTCAGTGTATTCTGGGATTTGCACTGAGATCTTTAAGCAGGAATCTGTGATTCATCAGAGGAAAGTCTACAGCTTCATTCATCTGAGCGTTCAGGAGTTTCTCGCTGCTTTCTATCTGTTTTACTGCCATTTAACAAAGAACAAGAAACCACTGCGTGAATTCAGATTATACAGATCTGATGAAGACCCTCTGTATGATCTACTAACATCAGCAGTAGATAAAGCTCTTGAGAGTAAGAATGGACGTCTGGATCTGTTCCTGCGGTTCCTGCTGGGCGTCTCACTGGAGTCCAATCAGAGACTCTTACAGGATCTACTGACACACACAGAGAACAGCTCAGAGACCTTCAGGAGAACCACACAGTACATTAAAGACAAGATCAAAGATCCAGATGATCGTCATCCTCTCTCAGCTGATCAGTCCATCAATCTGTTCCTCTGTCTGCTGGAAGTGAAAGATCAGACTCTGTTCAGAGAGATTCAGGAGTTTGTGAAATCAGGCAAACACTCAGAGGAACTCTCTCCTGCTCACTGCTCAACAATCTCCTACATGCTTCAGATGTCAGAGGAGCCGCTGGATGAACTGAACCCCATGAAATACAACACATCAGACGAGGGGAGAAGAAGACTGATACCAGCTGTGATCAACTGCAGAAAAGCTCAGTGAGTGTTTCATCATGAACTAAAGTATCATATTTAATAATGAATCTGACACCTTTAAAATAAATGTTCCTGAATGAGAGATTTTCTCCTGAATAACAGGCCAGAATCTTAAAGGAGTCACGACAGGTGTTTTTAATACAGTAGATATTAGAGTAAAGCGTCTGTTAGCGCCGCGGGTAAAAACAACCCCGTCACATGAGAAACTCGTTCATTAAATCAGCAGCAGCTGCAGCAAAGAGACGCTCCACACATTGATCAGTAAAGCTGACGTTCAGACACTTTCACTTGTGCTTGAAGTGTGCTTACTCTTTACTGTACAACACTAGCCACTATTTTAGATTATTATACATTTAAAGAGATCTGCATTATGCCATAAAATAAATCAAACCATAGAAAAGGTGTGTTCCTGTGAATGGGAATATTATGAGTGATATAGGTCTAGTTTTCTAACACATATTTACTCTGTCAGCATTGTGAACACATTAATGTCACAAATAAAAGATTAAAACTTACATTTCAGCAGGTCACACACGTACATGAATTATTCACACAAAAAAAGCTGAGAGTTTGTCATTTAATGAGATCTGTGTTAAATATCCATTTACATGTCAGCCTTTTATGAAAATGACTTTTGCAAACTCAGATGTGATGCATTTCTGTGAATGACTACAGAACAAGCCCTGATTCACAACATTAGTGTCCAAACACAGAAATAAAACTAGGTCTATATATCAGATCAGGATCTGAAGACTATAATAAACACAGATCCAGCTCTAGAGCATCAGATCTCACAGTCAGCTCAAAACAATGATGTGCAGGACACCACTGATGATCTTTATGATTGTGAAGGAGAGGAATGAAGAGCTTCTCTCTCGTGAACACGCTGCTGGAAAAGATTCTTCTGTGTGTTTCAGGAAAAGTTCATCAGTAGTTTAGTGCTCGAGCGCTGCTCAACAATGTCAGAGACACGGGTTCAGATCCACAACAAACCTGCTCCTTCTCATTTACTCATTTATCTGCTGATTTCTTGAATTAATGCAGAGATTTGTGTGAATTCTGCAGTTCTGAAACACCTTGATTGATGTTTCACCTTGATTCATTCAGCATATAAATCCATGCACTGAACAGGTGACACTTTTAATGCTCTGATGTGAAGTAAACCAGCTTTTCTTGATTTTATGGCAAGAATACAGTGAAATACGGTCTAAATATGATGCAGTGCTGTGTAGCGTACAGTAAAACATAAGCAGATGCACACAGTCTTGAGATTTACTCTGCTGCTTGAATTTGTTCTGAATAACAAACACAGAACTTCAGAAGATTTATGAAGATTTTTTCATATGATTTATGTCTTGTTTTCTAGAACAAATATCTAAACATTCCTGAATCAAGATCAATTTACTTGAGAAGCAAAATGATTTAAGATTTTAAATCTTGTTTTCTGAAAAATGTATCAAAAGTTTGTTAGTTTTTGCTTAAAATAAGAAAAAAAAATAGCTGCCAAGGAGGTAAGAAAAATAATATTAATAATTTGAAGGGAAAACAATTATTTTTCTTGCCATTGGCAGAATGTTTACTTTCTTCAGAAGACAAGACTTTCTATCTTAAGTGATTTTGCTTCTGAAGTAAATGTATCTTGATTTCAGAATGTTGAGGTGTTTTTGCACAAACAGTGACTGATGTTGGAAAGATGAATATTTGTGTCAGAAACGCTGGGTTTATGATAAATGCGCACTGTTTTGATTGGCTGATGTCATGTCATCTCTCTCCTCTTCTCCTCATTGCTCTCCGCTGCTGTTCTGCTTCAGAAGTGATCAGGAGGAAGCAGAAAACACTCCTTTAGCAGCTTGATTCAGCAAATACTCTTCTTGCAGTGACAAGCAACTTCTGAGATCTGAAACTATTTTTATAGTACAGTGATATTATATATACATAAATATTAGCGAAGGAGGAATATTGATTATTTTAATAACTGATATTAGGGCTAGGTGTATGGAGACAGAATTGTTGCATAATTACAAATAAAAAGATTATGATCCACAAATAAATATAAAGAGATTAACAAAAATTAAACATATTGACAAATAAATAGAATGAGACCCACAAATAAATAAAATGAGATTTGCAAATAAAAACCATATTCACAAATATCTTTTTATTCTACAAACACAACTTTTCCTGGCAGTCATTTGTGAATGTCTTTCTGTGCATTTGTGACTCCACCCACCGTCTGCACAAGCCAATCAGATAACAGCCACACTTCGCTGACCAATCGTAGCATGTTCTCTCTGTAGCCAATCACGTTTTGCTTTACAATCAGGGCGGGAGCAGATTCATTTATTCACACTCCTGTAAGAACTGCATTCTATGAACACTTTGTTCAGTCGAGCTGAAGTGCTGTTTGTGTGGTTAAAAAACCCTGTTTCCAAAAGACTGTTGGAGTGTAAAGCCTGTGTTATACTTTCCGTGAGAGCAATCCGGACACGTACACGGACAGCGCAGACACTTTTGTATTTATACTTCTGAACGTGTTCCATACATGCGCAGTAGATCTGCTTGAACAGTAAACAAACATGTGAACAAACAACTGCTCAGAGTTATTACACATGTGGCTGTCTTTATATTGTTTTATCGATGGATTGAACAGGTTCGAGTAGCAACGGGCTTCTTCACACAGCCTGCGCATGTCATAGTGATGTGTAGTTCAAAAAATAAAGTATTCAAAACATGGAAATAAAATGTGTAACATGTACTAACACTCACGAGAGCTCGCGTAGTAGAGGAGTGTAGAGCAGTCCGCAGTAACATGTTCTGTTTTCTGGACGTTCGGCGCGTTCTTTTGGGAAAGTATCCTTGAATTTGAAATATTCGATATTCACGATATTTTCAAATTTTACATCGTCGTCAAAATTATTCTGATATTATCGCTAATGTTCGATATATCGCCCAGCCCTACTGCAATACATTGAGGTGTAAGTACTATCTGCCACAATTTACACTAAGTATGAATAAGATCTCACAGTGTAGGTGATCTCAGGTTTTTATATCCTTGAGTGATGAACACACACACACACACACACACACACACACACACACACACACACACACACACACACACACCACTACTCCACACATATTAATACAGATCAAAATAACACTATAAAGCTCTGCTGTGTAATGAAGAGTGTGACAATTTGGTTAAAAATCCTGACAGTGTAATAGAGTTTTTTTTGTTCTTTGACATTTTAAATCTCAGTCCAATGATTCATCACACATTGATTTGTACTTTCTCTTTACTAATGGATTCACAGCTAAACTGATCTGATCTGAGAGAGTGAAGAGTGTGTCATTGTTCTCTACAGGTTGAGATGTTGTGGCGTCACAGATGAAGGTTGTTCTGCTCTGACTTCAGCTCTGAGATCAAACCCCTCACACCTGAGAGAACTGAATCTGTCTCATAATAATCTAGGAGACTCGGGAGTGAAGAGTCTCTGTGCTGGACTGGAGGATCCTCACTGTAAACTGGAGAAACTGGGGTAAGATTATATATGACACACTGTAAAATATTTGTGAAGTGAAAAACAAATCACCCAGAAAGCCAGAAAACACAATAGCTGTCTGAAATCGTTCACTCGTTCACTAATCCCTACATAGTGTACAGCAGTTGAGTGGACTATATCAGAAAGGAGTGAACGGATTCGGACGGTGACGTATACACTGCGCTTGAGACTTAAAGCTGTTGAAAAAACATCTTCGTCACATGTACTTTTATATTACATGTAAATAATATTAACAGCAATAACACTCAAAATTACTTTATTGTAATTATACATACCTCCGCGTCAGCTTTGTGCTTTCATTGATGGTATATTATTAATTTGTTTTGTAATGCTTTTATGTTCATAATCATACTAATAAAATACTGAGAACAAAAATAAACACACATTAACATGTTCATAATTGTATGTATTTATTATTTTTAGTATCCTGAAACTCTCCTGATCAGTGTTTTGAGCTCAGATAAGATGATCGTAGAGCGTCCTCAGACGACCGTTAATGATAATCAGAATGAATACACTACCTACTGTGATTAACACACATTTAAATTATCCACCAAATTATCATCATTTTTGTAAGTTAACAGCGATGCCACCTCAGTAAATTAGTAAAATATTAAACTGAGTTACTGCCTACATAATATATTTTAATATAAATAATGTATGAAATAAACATTAAAGCAGAAATAATAAAGATGTAAACAGCATCTCTCCTTCAAACTCGCTCGCTCCCGCTCTCTCTTCCAGCTCACCGCTACTCCGCACTGGATTGTGGGAAATAGTGCTTCAGTGAGTGTACATCGGTTGAATCTCGAAATCAGAATGAATTGTGGGTAAAAAGTAGTGAATGAAATAGGGAATGAAGTAGTTCACTCAGAAACCCAGTGGTGTGTCCACAAGGGAGTCTCTCTAAAAATGAGCTTTTCCACCCAAAGCAGCGTATGGGATCGAAGTGCATTGAGAGCAGAACAGCGTGATTTTGACTGAAGCAGGGATTTTCTGAAAGTCTGAGAATTCTGGTTTTGGCTCGCTCTCAGAGTGCTCCATTACCGCTCAATCACTAGCACAATTAATGCTGTAACTATAGCCGTTCTAAACTAGTTCTGCCTACAAGGATTGTACTGCACACACACACACACACTCACACACACACACACACACACACACACGTACAGACACATAACGCATCACATACACACACAAACAAACAATATTGTCAACACTGCCCTGTGATTTGATAAAAATGCTTAGAGACAGAAAAGTTACAGCGAGAATGTCTTTGTGTTTTGAAGTAATCAAAATCCACAGCTTCACTATTAGTAGAGAGACGCTGCACAGACAGACAGGACTAATTTACTCGTAATCACACTCTCACAAATGCATTCAAATAAATGTTATTTTACTGTGCTTCTCTGTATCTGATTTAATAACCGATAAAATAACTGATGAAAATGTAGCCTACTATTATTTCATTCTTCCAAACAAAATTTGCACTTCAAAAAGCTGCAGTGACAGATTTAACTTTTAATTCTGATAACCTTTGAATCATTTAATGCACACTTAGCCTACTTAAAGAAAATAACACATTATTATTTTTTTTTGGTTATTATCATCATTATTAGTATTACTATTCATTCATTTGGTCTTATCAGATCTGCTCAAGGGCTCTTACGTTTAGGCTTCTTTTATCCAGAGAAAACTGAACTGCATTTAACATACAGGCCTACATTTCTCCATCGAACCCATGATTCTGATGAGTGACATTTTACACATTTCTTTAATGAAAGTTTATAAATAATCAAAAGATAAACAAAGAAGGTTTTGTTGTTCAGAATTTTAAATGAGCTCAAAATATGATCAAGTAAGTAGCTCCATAAATCACTCACACTTTGACATTACTGTTATAGACAGTTAATGCATTAAAATGAGGACAGCTCAACTCACATTTAGCAGAAAATTAAACTCTTCATACTCTTCATACTTCAATACAAAACAGTGCTGAACTTTGACAAACAGTATTTTTTAAAATGTCATAATAGTGATTTTCTAATGTCTAATTATAAATCCAACAGCATAAGGTGAAAATAACTATATACATAAGTGAGTGGAAAGGGCAAGTGAACACATGAATCTTTGACACTTTTCTCCATTGACTTGCAGAATATTTTCTGTGATGTTACTGTTAGACAGTGCTGGGAAGGTAATAGTTTACAGTTTACAGGTTACACTATTTATAATGTAACAAGTAGTGTAACTATTTCAGTTGCTTTATTAAAGTAATGTAACAGATTACATTTGATTACTTTTTGATTACGTTTCTAAATGTTAAATATTTTCAACTGTTAGTCATTTTGAATCATTTAAAGCAGGCAGGGCTAAGCTTACAGTAGAACTCAACACTGATTATTGGCAGACTTTCAGAAGCCTTCATCACTTAAATTAAGATTATTATCATTTAATTTTAAACCACAGCCAACACAAAATCAGACTTTAGCACCTTTTTTACTTTGAGATCAATCTGATTCTGGTTAAATTCTGATCATTCTGGTTAAATACAGGTTTAAAATTATAACAAGAAATAGTTTGATAGCTATGATACTGTTTTTAAAATCAAATCTTTTCACAGCTATGACAGGAAACACTGACATCTAGGCATGGGCCGGTATGAGATTTAGACGGTATGATAACCTTAAGCAAAAATATCACTGTATCACGGTATTGTTGTTACAGCTCTGAAATTGTGTTATTTTTAAATGACTGGGACACAATATATTTTGTTTTTGAGCAACATACAGAATATTAGAAACAGTAGAATTAGTTTATTTTTTCTTTGATTTGTTTCCTAAAAATAAAAAAATAAAGACTGACATCTTTATTTAACCTAAATCTGTAATTATAGTTATTTAATTTTAGTTATATAATTCATATACATATAATTTATATCATTTAGTTATATAATAATAATCATACACATAATTTGATTTAATAATAACCCAATTTGAATCAAAAACAGAATGTTGTGACAAGCTTTGTGAAATTATACTACATGTCTGAAGGAAACAAACAGCAGAAGCTCTGAATGAGATGCAGATTCACTCTCTGACAGCAGATACAGACCAGATACAGCGTTTCCTTGGTTACCGCTGTAAACAAAGCTGAAACACTGCTTTAATGTGAACTATACAGAGACCAGATGAGAAGAAAATACCACATAAACTTTCCAGAAGACAGTCAGCTCCCCTCAGAAACACATTCATATAAACTCACAAATCAATATTGAGGATTTTCTTCCAATAGTTTGTGCATCATGAACAGTGAGTGATCTGTCTGCTACAGTATTTTTCTCTGTGCGTCTGTCTTCAGCGTCTCTGGCCTGTGTTAACGGGTGATAACAGACTTCATATTTTCACATAAATGACATTTTAGAAAATGATTGCATTGCAACGCAGTTTGTGAAAGTCCAGAACAGAGAGTTGCAGTAAGGAAAAAAACGTCCGGTTGCTGATCGCGTAAAGTCCAAAGTATACTTCAGCCATCCGCGCACCGGCGGCATTACGTTATTTTCATCATCAAGAGGGCTCGTGGACAGCCGCGCACCCCGTGGTACTGCGCATGTGTCGAGCTGTGCGCGAGACTGAAAGGAACGCTGAATGTGAAGTGTACCCGGGCCTTAAGTTCGGTCATCCTACACACACGTGACTGACCGCTCGCTCGCAGCAACAGGAGGAGGAGGGTCAGTGTTACTCTCTACACTGCTCTCAGTCTGAGCGATTCCTACTCTTTCAGTCTTTGAGGAGACATGGAAAACAGCGCATACCGCAGGAACGGTATAATGGAAAATATTAGTGGTTTTGAAACCGTGACATTTTCAAATCGCGGTATACCTTGAAACCGGTAATCGGCCCATGCCTACTATACATCTAACAATGCCTTGGGGAGGAAAAAACAGTTCATCTTAAAGCATATGCATAAACCCAAATAGGAAATAAAACGGTTATTGAACAAGCATGCATCTTATTCTGTGTACTAAACTCCTGAAACATTGGTGCTTCGTATTTTAGAGCAGTCAGTGCAGTTAAGAAATAAATCAATCAAATCTGTATGTGCGTGTTTGTGTGAAAAAATTCAAACATAACCTCCCTTGTAATTAACATTTTTACAAGTAACTGTAATTTAATTACACTTTTTTTTTTCTCACTAACTGTAACAGATTGCACTTACATTTATTTTGTAATTAAATTACGTAATTCCGTCACATGTAACTAGTTCCTCCTCAACACTGGTGTTAGTGAATAGAATATATGGAGAGTACAAACACTGATCTATAGTTGCCACCCCAAGTATAAAATCCTGGACACGTCCCTGAATCAATCACATGCAGCTCATATTGTTCCCAAACTCAGAAGCGTGAGTCTCTTCCTGCAGCTTCAAGAACAGCTTTACTGATCAGCAGCTTCAGTGTGATTAGGAGCAGGTGTAGGGGGCTTTAGGAATAGACACAAGGAAGGACACTAGAAGACAGCATCTGTTTATAATCAATAGAATCATATAAAGAATATGTTATTACCTACTGTTTTGGAAAGCACTGCAATACATTGAGGTGTAAGTACTATCTGCCACAATTTACACTAAGTATGAATAATATCTCACAGTGTAGGTGATCTCAGGTTTTTATATCCTTGAGTGATGGAGAAACACACACACACACACACACACACGCACACACACGCACGCACGCACGCACACACACACACACCACTACTGTGTACATATTAATACAGATCAAAATAGCACTATAAAGCTCAGCTGTGTAATGAAGAGTGTGATTAAACAGATTTGAATGAATGTCTACATAAGACAGAAAATTTGGTTAAAAATCCTGACAGTGAAATAAAGTTTTTTTTTTTCCTTTCTTTTCTTTCTTTTTTTTTTGAATGAGGCTTTAAAGTGGAATTGAAGCAGTCGGTCAAGTTTGCATTATTTAGGCAAGGCAAGTTTATTTATATAGCACATTTCTTACACAATGGTAATTCAAAGTGCTTTACATAAAAGAAAGTAAAATAATCATGAGGAAAAATAATAACAAAAATAAAACAAGCAATTTTAAAACTTTGGAAATGATTTAAAAATTGACTTATTTAAAATGAATTTAAAACAGTTAAAATAGAAAATGATTTTACATAAAATACAGTGAATACGTAAAATACAGTTTAGGAAAATAACTTCAATTTTAATAAAAAAAATATATATAACAAACATGATTAATGTAACCATTTAAAGAAAAAGGGATGTTTTGTTATAGCTTTTGGAGCAAGTGACGTCACGGGGTTGGTTCGCTCCGCTGGCCAGTGCAGTAATATAAGCATTTCTTTACATTCTGAACACACGCTTGTTTTGAAATGGAGGAAGATGAGCTTGAAAGCACTGTTAAGTCCATAATAAGTGCAATTGCCTATGCATTAGAGCATATACGGTGATGGGGCGAGCAGTAGGATCTAGGGGTTGAAGAAGTCGTGAACCTGCTGGTTTGGGGTAAAGTGCGGGAACAATACTCGTTTACGTGGATACTCCTCAAGACTGTCATTCCGACGTGCTTTGTGTGCATTTGCTGATGAAGGCGTGAAAGAAAACTCAATTTGGTAGCCTACTCACGTGCTGTCCGAGCCCAGCTGTGGCTTTATGTGTGTGTGTGTGTGTGTGTGTGTGTGTGTGTGTGCATGGCGCCGGCACGAACAGAAATGATCTATCACAACACGCGTGAGTAACACATTTAAATCTCTTTCAGAAAAGGTCTATCACAGCG